>WSYH01008220.1:0-29949 GCA_036426205.1 Ascaphus truei
TGTCCATCATACCAAATATATATTATACTGACGGTTTTCTTCGAGATCTATCAAGCTCACACGGAAGACATCGGAATCCCCCCTACCCAGAAGACAGGTAGGGAACACCTCCCCCTCCAACTTATAACATTGCGCCGGATGAAGGGTACTAGACAGTGACGGGGACTGCGGATAGCTAAGATCCAGGCAGGATTGGCTTTAGATATTGTGAAGCAGTTAAGGGGTTCAGAAACTAGTCATTCACCTGTGGCTTTTATTTCAGATCCCGACATTTACACACTACATACACACACACACACCACACACACACACACACACACACACAGCTAACAAGGACTAATTGTAGTATAATTGTAATGTGAAAAAAAGACACAGCGCAAATAATATATTACTAATAAATCAATGTGTAACACAGACTTGATTATACTATCCTTAATGAGTGCAGCTTCCGACGTAGAATTCAAACCAATCAATCAGCAAACGAAGGAGAAACAGGTGCGCAAATCACATCAGGATATGGAAAAAGTAAGCTGAAAAACACAATGTGCATATGTCTGCCTCCAACAGATAATTTCAATGCTGAAATTCTATAAATTGCAATCACGTGTTTAAACGGTTAAAAGTGAATTGAAAGGTTGTGGTTTATCAAAGTTACCAACTATGTCTCCAACAGGTACTCCAGATCCACACGAGGGGGGGGGGGGGAAATCCATATACAAAAGAGGGAAAGCAAATAGTTGTAATACTGTTTTTAATGTTTAAAAACATTAGGTATTTCACTACATAAGTGCCTTTGTTTGGAGCATTCAGACCACCCTGGGTCATAAGGTCGACAAGGTATTCACAGCCACAGCATGCTCCACGGCTGTCACAGCAGGACGTAATGGGCTGATCAAAGTTGTCTCCACTCTGGATGTCATCAACAAGGGCTCCTTAGTGAGCTCCAAGTCTTCATAAGGGGATAATCTAAGATTTAAGATCAGATTAGAGCCCCAGTGAGAGTAGCGGGAGTATGCGGTTAGAAACGACGCCGTGGTGATTGGGTGATCAGATACATCATAAGAGAGCCAGCCCTGTTGATGACATCCAGAGTGGAGGAAACTTTGATCAGCCCTCCCAGTCGCTGTGACAGACGTGGAGCGGATTGCTGTTGCTGGGAAACTCTTGTTGACCTTATGACCCAGGGTGGTCTGAATGCTCTCAAACAAAGGCACTATGTAAGAGAAATACCTTATGTTTTTAATATTAGAAACAGTACTATACTATTTGCTTTTCAATCTTTTGTATATGGGATTCCCCCCCTCTGTGTGGATCTGGAGTACCTGTCTGGAGACATAAGTTGGTAACTTTGAAAACCACAACGCTTTCCATTCAACGTTTAACACGTTTAACACGTTAGTATAATGTAATAAATATATTTGTCAAAAACGAATGTTGTTTCTGACTAGGAATTTATTAAATGTATTTATTTATATATTTTATTTTAAAGCAGGGTTGGGGGCGGGACTTGGGCGGGTTTGGGGCGGACTAGGGGCGGGGTCTGCGGGTTGGGGCGGGTGGGGAGCTGGGGACTAGGGGCGGGGTTGGTTGGGGGGCCGGGAGTAGGTGGCGAGTAGATTTTTGTTGGTTGGGCGAGTAGATTGTTGGGTGTGATGTTGTCGAACACTATATATATATATAATATATATATATATATATTTTGTGGTTATTTTGGGGGTTCATATGAGCTTTATAGGGGTCCTGTATGTTGGACAAGATTTGTCATACAAGGGTTACATATCACTAAGTATTTCATGTGGTTATAGTGTATGAAAAACCGTAGCATTAATGGATGGAATGGAGATTCCAAGATCAGGCGGGATTGGAGAGAAAAACGCATCGGAGAAACTGAACAACCGAACAAAATAGGCCTGGTGTAGCTTACTTACTTCATAGGTGATTTTATGGTTTAAAAGTCATGAAAGGAACTGTTTCTCTGTCTCTCCCTGGTCTGCGTATACAGGCCACACGTGTGTGTCCCTGACCCTTAGGACACAAGGGTTGCAGGCCATATCTCTGTGTCCTTGATGCCAACAGCATGTCTATATAGTGTTTTACAGATCTATATGGATTTTCACACGCGAGAAGCCGAATTTTGGCCTAAAAAAGCCTATACTTTGTTGCAGAAAATGGGGCTAAGAAAAGCCTATACTTTTAAGTTTCTGAAAACGACTGAATAAAAGACTACATTATTTCCCCCCTAAAAACAGTCTCCTGTCTTCACCTCAGCATGCATCGGATACAGGGACGGACCTGGCATTAGCAAACATATACAGATACTATAGGGCAGCTCAACTTAGCCAGGTTACAGATGGCATTCATCTAGGGACTATGGTGGACTTATAAAGATGGGTGGAATAGCATAGATGTTGTTCTTTCATACTAAGGCTAAAATAGACTGTCTGCTTCCATACTCACCAAGTAATTGCATATGGTTATAGTTTATGGAACAACCGTAGCATATTAAAGGGGGTCTTACTTTAAGATCCACCCCCTTACAGAAATTAAAAAACCTAGATGTGAACTAGATAACTAAATTTGCATTATTGTAGAGAGGAAAATGTAATTTGGCATCAGAAACTGGTATTCCTTACGATGTAGATAGGGCATTTTGCACATTAATAGATATTAAAATCATCTTCAGTTTACATGTATATTATCAAGGTATATTTCGCAATTTTTGCACTGCTTACACAGCCATCAAATAAATAAGTAGCCGCAAGAAGCAATAGTAGAAAATTAAGTAAGTAAAGACAATATACACATTATAACAGAATGAATCACTTTTGCATCCTCGGACCTTTTTTTTTTTACCACGTTTTCTGGAGCATTGAAAGCTCTGAACTAACAGAAGCCTTATCTCGCTTAGCCACGTGGGCCAAATGTGTCATTTTTATAGACCTTTGTACATTTGATGCAGACACACTAAGGACCAGAATAGTAATCATAGACAAACCACACAGTGCTTATACACTTTCCCTTCACACTTCCAGCAGGAGCGAGAGATTGAACGGCCGAAAATAAGAAGCCTTTAGCCAAAATCATAAGAGGTGGAAACTGAGGATAACATTCATTTATACTTATCAACGCATGCATTTTGCAAACCATAATCTTTTATTCTTGCTTTAAAAGTAGGATCTCCAACTCTCACTACTGGAGAGAGCGGACAGTGTAATGCTTTCAGTCTTTAAAATGACAGACTTAGTAGGGAAAATTGCTTGAATGCATAAGTAAGGATTACAGTTATTAGCCAACACTAGAAGAAATAGGAGCGGGAGCAAGTAGAAGATAATTAGGTAAGGGATTAAAAGGAAATTCACTTCCTGTTGTGTTGTAGCAAAAGCAATTGCATTAATAATGATAAAAAGCACAGTTGTGTTGCTTTTTTTATTTACATAATATATTTGTTGGGAAAAAATGTATAATTTGAAAGATTTGTTGTGAAATAATAAGTGAGTATTTAAATAGATAGTTTTTTTATTTCGACTGAGACAATACTGACTGTTATATTTGAAAGACAAGCTTCTGAGCAATGCTCTCTTTCACAAGTCAGGCAGCACTGCTCTACATTTTATTATAAATGGCAAATTATTGTTTTATTAGCAAAAAAAATATGGGAAGTGGAGATCCTTTGGAACACACAATATCATAATGTACAAATTATGTTTGTACACAAAAAAAATTAAATCCTTATTCGCTTGGGACAGGGACGTGCTCAATGTCTGGAACCTGGACCTTACTATGTGGGGCTTCAGGCGGGCACCTTTCCCAGGGGCAGACGGGTGTAGGTCACCTTTGATCTCACTCAGACTCGGATGGAGTTTTCTGTCTGTCCCTTTCTTCCGTAGTTTGGTCTCCTCTCCGGTGTTTTTGAAGGTCAAGATGGAAAAAGGCTTCAAACGGTCTCGGAGGCTCCTCTGTGGTCCTGGCTTGGATGAAGTTGGGGTAAGTGGAATCACACTCTCACTGTCTATACTGTAGCTATCATATTACACACGTAAAAAAGGCCTGAATAACCCATGAAGAGAAAGGTGGCACCTTTAGACTACAAAAAGAAAAAAGGGATGCATCTTTTACAAGGAGACAATTTATCAAAATATTTGGTGGCTGGATGTGCTAAACAATATAGAACAGTGGTCTCTCTCAGGCAATGTTAAGAAAAGAGCGGGAGTAGTAATAGGAGGGATGGGGAAGGAAGGTTCCTAATTCTAATTGGGCAAGCTTCAGGGCCAATATTTAACACTGATTACTATTTATGCCCCCTGTGAACATGATCAAAAATCTTCCACTCCTTTCAGCACACTTGGCAGAGTTGCAAAAGGTCACACATCTTGGCAGGGACTTCAACAAGTGCTAGATCTGGAACTAGATAGCTCGACCAGCCCAAAAGAGTAAAGAAAAAGATACGGGCATATTCCTACGTGGTCTTCGAGACACAAATTATCTGTTAACGGCTGCGGGAGTTCATCCGAGACAAGGGTTTTACATTCTATCTCACCCCCAGACAGCTATAGCAGATAGATTACTTCTTTGTTTTCTAGTAGACTCCGAGCTCGGATGCATGCTATTTCATGGTCAGAATCATGCAGCAATAGAATAGAATTAAGTTGCTCCGAAATTAATTAGACAGAAGGGAGTAAACTGGCAGTCGAATGAGTCACTTATTAAAATCCAGTAGGTACTCCAGACTCTCAATGTGGAAATAGATCAATTCTTCAGAATCAATGTAGGCAGTGTATTATCACGCCTAACACTTTGGGTAGCCCCATAATGCACGCTCAGGGGGGTAACCTCATTAACAAAGCAGCAGGGTGCAAGAAAGAGAGAGAGGGCTAAAAGTGACGAGTTGCAGGCTAAACTACAAGAGCTCTCGGACCTGCATAGACGAACGAGGAGAGCTGACATCTAAAGGAGTTTTAAGATGTGAGATTAGAGTTAAATATGATACTTACCTCCAGCTGAATTCTCTGAGTTGGTCAAAGAGGACATTTTTTGAAAGCTAAACAAGCCAGATACCCCAGGGGCCCACAAACATTAGAAATAGACAGCTCAATTACAATATACATACAATCCGAAGCAGAAACAGGAGAATTGACCAACCGTAAACTAATTGTAGAGAGTTTTAAAAAGTACTACGAGGAGCTTTATAAGGGTGAGAAGGTCTCCCATGGGGTTAAGACTGAGCTGGCCTAAGGGAGTTTGGTGGATTGACCTTCCTAGGTTGAGTGAGGGGAGGAGAGAGAGCAGCGTCAGAGACTTTTCTATTGAAGAGGGTGTTAGAGGTGATTAAGCATCTGAAACCCTCTAAGCTCCAGGCCCTCATGGTTTCTCGAATCTATATTAAAAACATTAACAAATTATTAGCCCCCCATTGCTACGAATGTATAATGCAGTGCTGGCGGGGGGCCTCACCAGATCAGATACTCAGGCATGTATCTCCCTAATCTCAAGGAAGGCAAAGATCCACAAACTGTAAAAGTTATAGACCCAATTTCACTAACAATTCGGACATCAAAATCTATTTAAATTATTAACGAACAGCTGGGTCTAATCTACCTAGACTAGTCTATCGGACCAGGTGGGTTTTCGATAAATGCAGGAGCAGACAACAACCAGACGCATAATTGATTTGATTGAATTGGCAACAACAAAAATACCTCAGGCTAAGCTGGAGCATCAGTTTTGGGGGTAGAATATTAATGGAAATCACAGCACTGTTATACCAATCCGGCAGCAAAGTTATCCATCATGGTTTCCCATCTGAACTCTTTCAGATTAAAGGTGGTACCAAACAGGGGTACCTGCTTTTGCCAGTGCTGTTGCCTTATGCATGGAACACACTAGCAGCTCAAATTAGGAAAAACCTGGAATATCTGTCATCAAATACCCAAGCAAGCACACAAGATGCCTCTTTATGCAGACAATCATGCTGATGTTGTCAAACCTCTCACCTCCCTAACAACCTGTTCAGTTTATTAGACAAATTTAATAATCTCAGGTTTCAAAATCATCCATCCTAGTCCGAGGCCTAAATGTGAAACCGGCCCAAGAGGTGGAAAAGTGATATCCATAAACTTTAACTGGAACCAAAGCCATTAATATCTAAGGGATTCACATAACAAATAGTTATAAGACATTGTACAGAGCGAAATGACCCTAAACTGTTACAAACGCTAAACTTAAAAGGAGATATGGGGGGTGGTCCTCCTACAGGTTTCTTGGTTGGTAGGATAGAATACCACGTGTTAAAATTAACTACACCCAATCGCATTGTTATTTCAAAACCTTCCAGTGCTGGTGGTGCTAAGGATATTCGCGTCGGTGCGACGTTGATTTCTAAATTCTGTGGAAAGGCGAAACCCCGAGAGTTAGGAGTAAAATACACAAAAGACCAATTTTGGGGGGCGAGGAGTAGAGGTATCTTGCTTGTTGTCATATTACAAGGCGGCCCAAATTATGCCAAAGTCACAGTGGCATACAGATCCCGCTTCTAAAAGATGGGTGCACTAGAGAGATTGAATGTGTGCAACCATAGATCTACATAATTTGATTGGGTCCCTAAAAGGATGCTTAAATCCATGTGACGCCGCTTCTTGAATGACCAATTTCATTACCAGTTTAGAGGCCTCCAAATTTAGATGTTCTCCAACTTCCAAAGATGGTCTTAATGTCACCATTACTAAATAACTGACTTTGCTCCGGGCCTGAATAGCGTGATTTAAAAATTTGGACACAAAGAGGGTATGGTATGGCTAGGCTCAAAAGATCTAGAGGGTAGGATTGGTATCAAACTTAAAATTAAGTCAGACAAAGACATCCCCAACTCAGAATTCTTTAGGTAACTCCATATTCGGGCCTTCAATAATAACATTTCACCCCACCCCCCCCCCACCATTGATGAATTTTGAAAAAAATTGTATATTGGAAACAGATACAAGTGGACTAACTTTTCGAATGTACAGGGAAGTGATCTGTTCTGGAGAGGAGTAATATAGGATGCTCCAATCAACGTAGATAAGTGGGAAGCAGAACCTGGGTGAAGAGTCGCAATAAGCATCCTGATGAGGTTGGTATCTCACTCCACTTAAACTACTATAATTTGTTCTGGGTTACTCCCCATTGTGTCCCAAAACAGGTGGAGAGCCAGCAGACTTCCTGCACTGCTGTGATATTGCCCTCGTCTTACACCTTATGGGAACCAATGAAAGATTGTTCCAGAGGATTTTGGGCCACGACATCACCATGGACCACTGGCTGTTCTTACTGAGTAGACATACAGAGTATATCAGAACTAATTCTAGTTCAATTGCCCACTTTTCAACGGCAACGAGTTGCAGATCGCAGCATGTGGAAACAAATGTGATTACGACCCGGCCAAAATAGGAACAGAATTTGGTTTGGTGCCAGATGAGGAAGTTAACAAGTCAGTTAATGAATCTGCAATAAATTCCAAAAAGTTGGCTGCCTTGGTTGGCCCAGACGGACATCCAGGAGTGAATGTCACCACAGTATTGCTATGATAGTTCTAGATGCGTTTCCTCGACTAGTTGCAGGAACAACAAGGGAACAGGGCGGGAGTAGGGCCGCGCAGCGGCCAGAAAGGGTCGACCACATTGACATGCTGAGGTTCACCAAAGGAGAAAAATTGATACAGAAGTCAAAAAGACCTACAACACCCAACCCCCCTCCCCACCTCTGTTTCCCTTCTTATGATTTGTCTTGTACCATTTGCTCTGTTCAGCGTCACACTACATATGTGTGAAAGAATGAAATATGTCATGTATTATCTGTGCAGAAAATAATAAAATAAGTTATAAAAAAAAAAATCTTAGGTACACTTCTCAGAAAGGCATGTGATTATTTGCAAATGCTTGATATGGCTAGCAAAAGCTGCTACGTTCTTCTATGGCAGGAGGGTGTGGCCTAATGATTACAGGGGAGACAGTATGAAGTCTTTGTGGACCATGTGACAAGACTCACTGTTCAGATGTCCACCTATGTATATGACTCATATATATGTTAATAGTGCTATTAAGAACAGAGCATTGTCATAGTTATTAAAGGGTTACTTGGATTGCGTTATTGACATATTAGAGATTCTAAATGGTTGGCTGTACCCTTGATGATAATCCAGCCATGACTGTACCTGTTGTTTGAAATCAATGGCAAACGAAGTAGCACAACAACAATCTATGGAAGTGTGTAAACATTCTCGGATAGAGTAATGAAGAGTTTAAAAATTTCCAAAGCTCTCCTCTTCTGGCTGCTCCTATAGCATAGGGCATGACTTTCTCTGCAATAGCCATAACTGTCCTAAGCCACCGAGCCCCGAATAGCTGCCCACATCAATTCTGCATCTTCCGAAAAGTACTTTTAAGCACCTTAATTGCATTTCAGAGATAACCCTGCAGGCAAAGTGACAGGAAGAGAAACCATATAGAGCAGTTTGGCGGTAGCCTTTTGTTTTAAATCAATCAAACATCTGTGACAATGCAGCTCTGGGCAGCTCCTCAAGGAAGCATTAGCCCTATAGTCTGTGTGGCAGGAACACAAAATAATTATATTATGGACAGAGCACATGTGCATTGCTGATGGAGACAAGAATTGGTCAGCAGATTTACCTGTCAGGATTCACAGCGCGTTGTTAATTTAAACACGCAAATACCCCAAAACTGTTTAGGATGAGCCCTGACGCATGCTGGCAGTGCGTGTGCAGAGATTTTCCTACTAAAATTGTGTTGCATTAAGTAAGCCGTGTAGAGCGTGGCTAATGACACAGGACCTTCTGACACTCCCACACCTCCCAGATGATGGTCACATTTCTAAGTTTACATTTATGCTGATAGTTTTAGCTTGGGGGAAATGGGATGGGTTAGCTGCATGTCAAATTGATCAGACTTGCTGCAGCACTACTGCCGCTGAACAAGAGCAGGAGATGGAGAAAGATCCTTAAAATAAATCAATGCTGTAGGGTGGTGACCAACTGAAGAAGAAGTCGAGAAGTTGAGTTCATTTACAGAGCGCCTTCGGGCCTATTCAGGAGTAGGTTATGGAGACGTTAATGGTGAAGAAGGTACTTCCAGGGCTGTTAACAAAGTGTGATGGGAATAAGGGGTACTGTCCTGGAACAGGATTACACATTTTTTCTGTGTCTTTTTGCAGCCCTCAGATTTCTGCTCTCTAGTTAGCTGCTTGTTAGTTTCCCTGTTCCAGCAGCTAGCTGCCTGTGTAGGCAACATTACTGATACATTTGTCCTTTACACAACTAGTTGGGTGCCCTGGCAACCTTCAATCTTCATAGCCAGAAGATTGGTTCAACCCTACTCTTGCCTTTATTACAGTTAGTTTGGTTCTCATGGCTATTCCTGTGTGGCAATTGTGACATACTTCCTTTTCATCCCATGCAGCTGAGTGAGTACACTTATCTTACCTCCGCTGGCAAAGCTATTCGTTTGACCTTCTTCTATTTACTACAAGCACTACATTTAGAGAAGCACTCTCTACTCACATACCACATCTGCAGTACCTTCATTTCTGTGACTCCTTCAGTAAAGCTAAGAAAATACTAAAGGACTGTGGTGCTTTTAAAGGGGATCAGTTCAGCTATCTGGCCATACTTATATCCAGCAAATACCCTGTGGCGCTCAGAATAGGTACAGAGTACAGAATTGTTATGGTCAAATCTATTCTTCACTTCCTATTGTTTAAGTAAAAAAAATATTGGAATTAAATATCTGCTACTTCCTTCTACAGCATGATTATATCATTTTTAATTCAAATGTAAATGTAGGATTTGCGAAACACAGTGTATTCCTTTAAGTATAAGGCCACAAATTGGTACAATACAAGCGCACAAAACCCGCACCAGACTTCCAGTATCGAGAAAAAAGGCTAATATTTTTAGTACATTTCTCCTTTGATAAATTCTGGTGAGGTTTGTGCATCAGTTTTTGCAGAAAAATGCGAATTTGTTTATGCATATATAATATTATATATATATTATATATGATATGCATAAACAAATTCGCATTTTTCGCAAATTCGCACACGCACGCATTATTATAGAAAGGCTGAATAACCACAGCCACATAACTGCCGTGCGCGCGCACGGCGCAGCAGGCGCACCCTCTATAGAAAAGCCTGAGGCAGCACCTTCTTAACTTATGTAATTGAACACACACACACACACACATACACATATACATAGGGTGACCATTCGTCACCGGTTTTGCCGGGACAGTCCCGGTTTTTTCTGCCCTGTCCCGATTTTAGCTCCGTCCCGTTTGTCCCGGTTTTGTGTCCCTTGGTCACCCGGTATGCGGGGGGCAGCGGCGGTGAGGAGAATGCGGCGGCCGGTGGTAAGTATTTCTATGTGTGTGTGAAGCTGCCGGGGAGACTGAATGAAGGAGGAAGCCAGGGGTGGGACTTAGAATGCCGGCGGCCACAGGGGATTGGTTGCAAGCAGGTCAGGGAAGCCGGTGGCGGGAATTCCGCTTTGTGCAGAGCACACGTGTTCTTCCCGCTCCCGGCTCCCCTGTGTCGGTGAGTGTCCCCCTTCTGTCCCGGGTCCCAGCCAGGGGGGTAATAGGACGGTGGGAGCGGGGTGCCTACCTTTGTACCACTTTGTACCTTTGCCCATCGGCGCTCCCCGCTTGACCCCCGGCCTCCACCTTTGACCCCCGGAGTCCCACCTTTGCCCATCGGCGCTCCCACCTTTGCCCCGCCGGCGCTCCCACTTTGCCACCCCGGCGCTCACAGTTGGTCCCCGGCGCTTACTTCCCCCCTCCCTTGGTGTTGGATATGGCTCGGGGCGGGGCAGTGTTGCTGCGCGGTCGCGGGCGGTGCAGGGGCTGGCGGTGCGGTGCAGGGTGGGTGAGGGGTGTATATGTTGTGTGTTGTATCTGGGGTATCCAGTTTGTGTGTGTTATCAATGTGTGGGGGGGCGAGAAAGGGGGGGGGGGCGGGTTGGGGACGGGAGTAAGGGGGGGGTATAGGGGGCTCTCGGGATCGGGTTCCATTGGGGTGGGGCGGGGGGGGGGGGGGGGCAGGAGGGAGGGACAGACAGGGGGGAGGTCTGCCTAATCAGGTTGGCTGGGGGGCCGGGGGGGGGGGGGTGGGGGGAGAAAGGCTTGGGGTGGCCGGGGGGGGGGGATGGGCCAGGTGGGTGAGCCGAGGGGGGGGGGAGAGGGGTCGGGGAGGAGGCCCGGGGTGGAGAGTGGGCTCCTGGCGGGGAGAGGGGGGGAGGGGAGAGTGGGGGAGGGGGGTTCCGCCGGGACGGGGGCGACCGGGAGGTGGGGGGGGGAGAGGGGGGGGCCACCCGCCCCGGGGGGGTGGGGCGGCGCGGGCGGGGGCCGGGGGAGACGGGGGGCGGGCGGGGAGGTGGGGAGAGGGAAGGGGAAGAGGGGGGGGTACGGGAGAAAAGGGGGTCGCTTCCGAGGTGGGGGGAGGAGCCAGATGGGAAGAGGCGGGGGGGGGCGATAGGGGAGGGGGGGGCGGGGGGGCGGGGGGAGAAGGCGGGGGGGAAGGAGGGCCCGGGCGGGGGGGGACGAAGGGGGGGCGGGAGAGGGGGGGGATCACTCCCACCTGGGAGAAGGGCCCGGCGTGCGGGGGCGGGAGAAGCGTGGGGCCGGGGGGGGGGGTGGGGAGATAGGGAGTGCAGGGCGGGGACTGGGGTCGGTGAGAGAATGGGGGGGTGGCAGAAGAGGGGGCCGGGGGAGAAGTGGTCCGGGGGGTTGGGGGGGGACGGAAGGGGTCGGGTGGGGGGGATTGTATGTGGGCTTCGGGACTCTAGTGGGGGGAGAAGGGGGGGGGGAGGTGGGGTGTAGAAGTGGGGGGGGTTGGTTTAAGCGGGAACTGTTGTGTTTCGATTGTTATACAGTGGGTTTATGGGTGGTGTCAAGTGGGTTGTGTGGCTATACCCTCCCTGTCTAACATCACCTCCCTGTATCAACTCATTCTCCTCCTATAGGTAAAAATCAAACTCACTCCACTACATTTGGTTCCTCACCCTCCATCCCCTCCTTCCCTCCCTGTTCTACCCGGTCTCACCCTCGTCTCACCTCCCTCAAAACAACCCCCTCCTCACAAGGAAGTATAAAAATAATACAATAAAAACGTACGAAAGATCAAGGCAGTGCAATTAAATGTATCTAGCCAATAAATGAAAATAATTGTTTAGGAAAATTACATCAGAATACATGTTATCCATACCTCAAGCAATCACTTATATCCATCCATCGTCATCCCTGTCTCTCACTCCCTCGGACAAGACCTGTCGTATACATCAAGTACGAAAAACTACAGGTCTCTACCGCCATCCGCCCATCACTGTCTCTCGCCCTCCCTGTCTCTCCCTCCCTCGCCCTCCCTGTCTCTCCCTCCATCGCCCTCCCTGTCTCTCCCTCCCTCGCCCTCCCTGTCTCTCCCTCCCTCGCCCTCCCTCCCTGACACTGGTTAAGGGGTTCAGAATCATTCATATCTGGCTTTTTTTTTTTTCGATTAGTGAGGTGTACACACACACACACACACACACACACACTCTAATGGTAGTAAAGTATAAGTGTACTACAATAAATAAACTGTTATATATATAAAAAAAAAGTGTCCCGGTTTTTCATTTTCAAAATCTGGTCACCCTACATATACAACCTGTCTCTCCCGGCAGCACAGACCACCATACACACAAAAAGTGTGCGTCATGTGCACGCGTGTTCTCACAGGCGCGCGTGCACAGCCGCACACACTATATTACAAGCCTCGGAAGTATCTAGTGTGAAGCCCTTGTTATTTATGACACTATCTGAATACAGCTGTAAAATGAAGAAGGAAAAACAAACAAACATGTATTTCCTTAGTGGTGTTTGGAGAGGGTTAAAAAACCATGAGGGTTATTCAGTGAAAATCAGCAATCACTTTTATTATTGTAGGTCTCCATTCTATATGCAGGAAATAAAACAAATGGTTGGAAACATATAGCCATACTCATTATCGCTTTACTATTAAATTATTTGTCATTATTATTTCATAGTTATATAAAGCATACAAAATGAAATTACGCGTTAAGTTATAATCCACAGCGTTGATTCAAGAGAGTACTAAAAATCTAACTCGATTTTGTGGCATATGATTGCATTAACATACACTCAGAAAAGACTTTGCTACTGACAAGTACATCAGTGAGATATCAATCCTTGTTGCCGAAAATGCCTCCAGTGTGTGCAAAGGGGTTAATGTAATGTTTCAGACGGAAAAATAAATATTCTAGCAGCTTGTCACAGGATATGGAAGAAATTCTATTTCAGGGTCTAATAACACCCCCGCCTCCTTATCTGCATATGCGCACTGCTCAGTGAGACAATGCATAGGGGAGCGGAAAATGCTTGTATCAGTAACACCCTAGGAAACCTCTTCTCCAACATATATATTTGTGTATATGTTTATACACTGATTTGTGTAGGCAAAAAAGGTACCGCTTTATATGTGACTTGTGGCTTATGCTATTGCTTTTATGCTGTAGATTTTGTTCTCCGGGGTAGGGACTCCAATCCGTGTTCATGTCTGTAGCAATTAACCCTATAATGATCATGTATCTCCCTGTCTCTATTTTATTTTATGCGGCAATTATATTTTAGGACTACAGTACATAACAAAAAATTATATTTTGTATATACATCAGATATATCCTATCATATATATATATATAGATAATATGATATTTACATATATAATTATTATATCTATATATATAGACTTTTTATATATGTGTCGTGTGTATGTGTGTTAATGTCAATGTAAAAAGTATATGTATTCTATATAAGAATATATGTGCATGTAATAAAATATTAGGATTATTATATAAAATCACCAACACAGCACTGTAGACAACAAAAACAAAGGAGGAAATAAAATATGTACAAACGTCAGCAGGTTATATATGACTACCGAATATATACAAACGGGAAGGAGATACCTTCAAACTTTGACGTTTCATCTCTGCGTTGCTAGAGATTCCAGCAGCACACTGTACTTACTGCAAAACCAATAACCGTAGCGGTGAGCAAAATTATATGTAAAAGGACAATGATTGGAGGTCATTTTCTTACAATAATGTAGCTGGTTTTGTCACGAGAATCCATATGTAATATTATCTCAATAGCTGCAGGGAGGGTCTGAAAGGCAGTACGATTCTGTGGCAGTAAAAATGTTAAGCATGTCACTGCTGGACAGTGCATTTCTGATGGATACTGCTGATTTTAAGCAGACTCAGAGCTGCCTTTCCCTGGCACTATAAGTTAATCTGCTTTAGCACCTTGTCATACATCTAAACTAAACACAGACCCTTGCACCCATTTGTTAGCTAGTGGAAACATGACAGGGTCAGTCACCTGCATTAAAGCTGGCACACTGGCATTACTGACATCTATTGCAAAGGTGGCAGTGAGCTGCACGCATTGGACCAATTACTCTGAAACACAACCACTTCATACCTTTAGCAGCAGCTCAGCCCACACTCCTCCCACTCATTGCAAATGAACTGTCAGCTACCACTCACATGCTTTAGTAAAGGATGCACCTGTCTGTAAAACAGTAGCGGCAGGTTTCATTATAATGCATTATAACATTCATTCAATTCAGTTATCATGGCAGATGGGTTGTAAGAGGAGGTCAAGAGCGATCAGAACTGTACAAAAAAACATTATTTCCCGTATGGGGGAAAACAGGCATTTTTATCATGCTAGAGACGGGCAAATGTGTCAACATTCGGTCAAATGTTGCAGTGTTGGTGACAAAATTAGATTTGCGGTTTCACATTCACCCACACATTTGGCATAGGATAATGAGGGAGTATGTACCAAAAGGTGCCGCCGTGTTCTAATATCCCTCCCTTGTTTCTAATGTGATAACATTCGAATGTTAAAACAAATATTCCATTTTCAACGATTGCGAATGTCCTCACAAATTGCCCCCAATGCAGATATTCGCACTTTTGCACAAATAGTTTGAACACGTGAATATTTATATATATATTTTTTTTCTTTATTATTATTATTTTTTATTTTTTTTTAAAGAGGTGGGTGTGCCCGATCAGAGAGCGGCAAAGTCGAATGTGTGCAAATAATTTGCACATCTCGAATTCCAAATATTCTTAAAGGAACTGTCCCTCTTAGTCAACTAAGGACAGTGACATATAAAAACAGAAATGCCAGCGCATCATACAAATTGACACAACATACAGTGCAATACCTCCGTGCTTATCTGCACATGAAAAAGGGTCATTTAGTTAAACCCTTTGGCCAAAAGGTTATAAGCCTGCAGCCACTTCACAGCACGACCAATCTGCAGGTCCTAACACTACCTGGCACAATTCTCATGCACCTCTCTTTCTGCTGGAGGGAGAAAGACCACACTGGGTCTGTGATTCACAGGATCATGATAAAAACTGCTAATTGGAAAGTGGGGCGGGGCGAGTTTTAAACCCTGGGGAGGAGGGAACACACCTCCAAGCAGCAACAGCTGCGTAACCCATCAAGCTCCAGCATCAAAGAAAAGCAAAAGACATATTTATTTTTCTCGGATAAAAATAAGAACAGAATTTCCTGTTGTAATTGAATGTTTCAGTGTGATAGTGCTGATATGTCTCTATCGTAGTACAATTAATAACTCCCTAGATGTTATATGTTATCTATATCATATAAATATATATTTAAATCATCTAAAAAGTATCATATTACAGGTAAATGAGTTTTAATCATTTTAGAATGTGGAGCCCGGAAAACATTACATCTCAGCCCTCACCCCCGAAGATATCCCTAAACGCCCCCTACATTCTGTCCATGACGTCCGCCTTCCCTCCTGCCTTATTACCACCTCTCACTCCCACCTACGAGATTTCCCTCTCTCTGGATTTCCCTACCACGAACCATCAGACTCTCCACTAGCTTTCAGGTGTTTAAAAACTCCCTGAAAACTCACCCTTTCTAGCAGACCTATTTGGCATATCCCTAACGATCCCCCCCCCCCCTTCCTCAACACCCCTGTCACCTCCAACTCTCCCCTCCAACCCTATTGGGACCCGCTGTGCAGCTAGGCCGCATTCCTCGCTAAGATCCTCCAAACATCGATAGCCCGAAACCTAAATGGGATCAGCTGTGCGGCTGGACCATGCTCCACCCTGATTCATACTCTGTCTCGCAGTGAGCAGCCACTTAAAATGTCGTTTCTACATTGCCCCATAATCCCTCTAGATCGTAAGCTCTCACGAGCAGCTCCTTCATTACCTCCTGTATCAGTTTGTATTTGTTTGTCCTTATTTAGCATGTCATTCTGTTTATGTGATATACATAACTCTGCACCACCATTGTACTGCACTGCAGAATATGTTGGCGCTTTACAAATAAACGATAATAATGTTTTGTGCCAACAACCAACAACGTGCCATAAATCCCCAGTTCTTGCTGCGCAATCGTGTTCTTCCTAACCAAAAGAGGCATCTGTGTTGAGCATTCTTCCTTCATTTACTGAATTACTGTTCTCTCCAAAGTGTAGATAAAACAATGGCATTAAGCAGCACAAGAAGAAGCTGATGTGAATTTCGATTGACATTGCACAGAGAGTAGCTGTGTGTGTTCTAACAAGTCTGGTTGCCGTGTCAAGGTTGTTCTCTGGAGGCAGAACTGAGTCATCTGAGGATCACTTTCAGGAAAAGGGATGTCACTTGTCAGATGATTTTCTGTCTGGAAACTGAGAAATTACGGGTAACGTATCTTATCACAACACTAATTTGGGAATGTGAATCTGTATGACGAAGGAAGCCGTCAGTAATAAGTGATAAACAAATGTGTTATTGATGCCCTTTTATTTTATTCTTTAACTTTCCAGAGATATCTGGGATATTGCATTTCTTAAAGCTTTTCAGGAAAGTATCAAAGTAAATTAGAAAGATCTGGCTTCTGTGTTTTTTTTTTTAATGCATTGGAAGTATGAACTGGGATTGTATAGATCAGCGGTGCGCAAACTGTGGGGCGCGACCCCCAGGGGGGGCGCGACACTGCCGACGGGGGGCGCGGGGTTTACAGAGGCCCCGCGCGCTTCCCGAAGGCACTTGAATTAAGTGCCGGGGGAGCTGCAGGGCCTCTGTAAACCTAACTTACCGTGGCTCCGGCGGCTTCCTCCCTGTGTCGCCATGGCAACGCGGCGTCAAAATGACGCCGCGAGGTCATGTGACGTCACGTTGCTATGGCAACGTGACGTCATTTCGCCGGAGCGCGGGTAAGTTGGGGTTGGGAGGGGGGCGCGGGAGTGAGGGGACAGCCGGCAGGGGGGCGCAGGGTAAAAAGTTTGCGCCCCCCTGGTATAGATAATAGGCAAAGTTTACAATATTATAAATATTAAAAGTGCCATTGTTAGAAGCTTACTATTCCTCCAGAAAACTCTATGCTGGCTTCCTATTAAACTTCACATCCACCTCAAAATTCTTCACTCACTATACAGGTACCACTAGTCGCTCTGCTGAGGCCTGTCTTTTCCCTTACCCTCTATCCCGCTCCACCCCGCCTCTACACCCCTCCCTCTGGTCACTATAGCTCTCATGCCTTCAACAATTTTCAGAGGCTGCACTCGCTCCCTCTAAATGTTCTCCAAGCACCTGCTGTCACGGTAACTTATGAGAGGCTGTATTATACACCAAAATACCTGGGTTGAACTGAACACGACTGAGATATGATAAATATAATTTATTCCTTGAAAAAGGTGAACACACAAGATATACAAATAACAGGCAAAATATACACTTACTTAGGGTTGGAATGATGAAGTAATCAGGAATCTTGATTAGCAATTCATGCAGCAATCTCGAAATGACACAAAGACAATGGGTATAGGCTGAGCCTCGTTTATATGCAATCTCAGTCCTATCCCTTAACCTTGGGGTGGCTGGCTGTCTAGCAGATTCCTTTGTAGTTAGGAACTCCCTTATCTGCAAGTGTGAATTATGACACTTACAGACCACTCAGGCTCTTTGTTCCTCCGCCCTATTGTATACAATCAGAGCGGTCAACCTTTGATCAGAGGATTTATGGTAGACAACTTGTATGCCATCCTGACCATTACCATACCAGATGGGCTCTAAGTTTCCACCCCAGACCCAAAATACCATTCATAGTTTAATATCTTCACATATTAAAACAATCCGTTCTGCTGGGCCCAGTGGGCTGATACTTGCCAGTTCTTCCTGCCAGAAGTGACTCTCCATTGTTGCCAAGTTTCAGCCCTCTGTGACCCCCAGAACCGGAGATACACAAATGCAGGTTAAAACACTTTTTAAATACAGGATTCTTCCCTTTAAAAATGAATCTCTGCTTTTCACTCTTTCCCCATTGAAATCAACGGGCTCCGCCACCATAGGCGTTCAATGGAGCAACTCTGTCGTTGAAGTCAATGGGTTCCGCCGCCATAGGCTTTCAATGTGGAAATTCCGCCATTGCCGTCTATGGGACTTCTCCGCCATAGCCTTTCAATGGGGAAACGCCGTCATTGACGGCTATGGGAAAATCACCAATCTTTACACTTGTCCATACTCCGTCTGGTTGTTCGGAGAGGGCTGGAAATGGTCATGCATTCATGCCAGAACCGCGGCTACATGCGACCCAAATCCCAGCCCTCTGGTTCTTCCAGAACTGGAGATATGGACTTACACTTTTCCCAGTTTCGGACTTAGCCGTTTTCACGCCACACGGTTTTCTCTCATTGGAATCATGGCCGGCACCGCCATAGGCAATGCATGGGCGCGCGCCGCCATTGGATTCAATGGGACCTCCGCTCCGCCATTAAAGTCAATGGCGCGACCCTCGTTCATGAGTACGACCCTTTACGGGGGTCCTGGATTCTCGGACCCGGTGGTGGTCGAGTGTGGGGAGGCCTAGGAGCTAGGGGCAAAGATAATTTTATTCCCAGGTGCCGTAGAACCTAAGGTTCCCACGCCACTTGTCGTTGACCTTGAACTAACAGTGATCAAAGATCTCTTTTAGAAAAAATTTCCGCTCTTGCGGTCTGCGGTTGGGATGGCTGCCAACCTGTTCCTGGAGGTCGGCGTCGAGGAATCCCCATTGAAGTCAATGGCCCCATTGACTTACAATGGGAAACCGCCGCTCCTCCTCTCGGACGCCCCCGCTGGTCTCCGCTGGAAACAGGTCCAAAACCGCCAGATCTGCCATTGGAATCAATGGAGCTGCAATGGCGACCTATGGAAGACTGCAAAAGGGAGCCCGAAAAGGTGGGAAAAGGGAACAAAGGGCTATAATCACTGAATAAACATTAACCCCTTCCCTCCCGCATCAACCCCAGTGTATGTGTTGGTGCAAACACTGGGATGAGAACAATACATTTTTACAGGGGAATAAACAGTTGGATTCTGAAGCAAGGTAAAACACATTACTGGACCACAGTCCAGTTAACCCCTTGCTTCCCAAGTGAGAGCAGGGGGTGGCCAAATGGGGTGTAACCCCTTTAATACCGGGCCAAACCCCCTCTCCCATGACACCTGTTCTCCGTAACTTCCAAACGATCTGAAAACTCACTAAACTACAGTATTGATTTATACACACTATAACCATTACACTCAAATTTACTCCACTGTTCCTAGTTAGTCCCCCCACATGCTGATTAAATTGTAAGCTCGTAGGGTAAGGACGCTTTTCTCCTAATGTTACATTTATACCCTCATGCACTTATTCCATCCGTTTTATATACCTTATAGTGTAATTATAATATATATAAAAAAAAATGTAACCCGCTGTGTACTTGGTTGGCACTTTAAACATGCAAATATACTTATACAATATACATACAATGCTAAAATGTAGAGATGGGTCATATATACAACAAGTTTTTAAACAGTTAAAGCACTAGGACTCATTCCAATTAATAGGTCATAAAATGCCTTAAGCTAGGTTGCCAGTGGCCAATGTGGCGCATGCTACGGTGTGCGTGCCACACACAACAGCACAACCCTCTTTGGGGCAGCCTCCAGTTGCCGTGTGTGTGTGTGGGTGCGCAAAGTGCGATGATGCGTTCGCTGGCAGGGAAGACAAAAATGTTGTCTTCCCGTGCCACGACGCAATCACGTGGTCGGCGCACACCAATGGAAGGGCAGATACAGAATGCCCCATCATGGCCGCGACCCCCGTCATGGCCCCTGGCACGCGTGCAGCAGTAAATACTGGGGCCGTAGCCATCGACTGTTTAGACTAATTGGGCCATTTTGTCTAAATGTCATCACCATACAGCTACAGCAAGACTTACTGACCACATAACCGCGACAAGACGTGAGATTACGGCCGCATGAACACTTTGTTCACTGCGGCTCGGCTACGGTCAGCCAGTAGAAATATTTGTGGTGTTATTCATGTAATTGAAATTCAGCGTGTGTGTCCGTCAAATGGCGCACTGAATATCCTTGCCTATGATAATCTGTAGCAGTCGTGGTGCTTTAACAATGCCGCAAATTGCAAATAAATGCCGTGAATTTACTTTTGGTTTTGTGTGGCAGCGAAAACAGTAAGTCTTTATCGTTATGCGTTCCCAGGGCCACAGACAGAATTCCTGGGGCTCAGGACTAGAGTTACAACAGGGCCCCCCCCCCCCCCCCCCAATGTCGGTGGTCTTGCGAGCCACTTCATTTCACACCTCCAGAGACCACTCCTCTTATTTCCCCCCCTTCCAATGTATTTATTTCCCTTCCATCACACTCTGACCCCCTCTCTTCCTCTCTCATTCCCCATCACTCCCTCCCCTTCTCCCCCCTCCCCCACCATCAATTATCCCACTCTCACTCAATCCTTCTCCCTCAATCTCCCCTCCTCACGCTCATTCCCCCCCCCCTCCCACTCCCCCGGCCTCACACACAAAATCCCCTTCACAAAATACATACAAAAAAAACTACCCCCCATATAAATACAAATAACCCCACCCCCCAAATACATACAAAAAAAACCCACCAACAAATACATACAAAAAACCACCGCCAAATACATACCAAAAAAACTACCCCCCATATAAATACAAATACCCCCACCCCCCAAATACATATAAAAAAAACACCCCAAATACATACAAACCCCCACCCCCAAATACATACCAACAAAAAACACCCACAAATAGATACAAAAAACCCACCCGCAAATAGATACAAAAAACCCCACCAAATATATACAACCCCCCACCCACCAAATACATACAACAAAAACCCTCCCCCAAAATACATACAGAAATCCCCCCACCTCCCAAATACATACAAACCCCCCACATCCCACAAATACATACAACCCCCTCATCCCTAAAATACATACAAAAAAATACCCCCAAAAACATACAACCCCCCACCCCCCAAATACATACAAAAAACAAACCCCCCAAATACATACTTTAAAAAACACTCCCAGAATACATACAAACCACCCCACCCCTCAAATACATACAAAAAAATACTTCCCAAATACATACAACCCCCAATCCCCTCACCCCCAAATGCATAAACCCCCCCTGATCCCCAAATACATACACACCCCCCCCCCAAATACATTTTAAACCCCCCACCCCCAAATAAATACAAAATACAGACTTACCTTGGGGATGGTCTCAGGCCTCTGCTGTCCCGACTCTCCCCCAGCTGCCGCTGGCCTCTGGCCGGCCGGGCTGCTCTCTCTCCCTCTTGCCAGGACTCCCTCACTGACACTGTCCCACGCCGAACCTCTCTCTCATGCTGGTGTGCATCGGAAGCTGGGCCCAGTTTGCTTCCGGCGTGTGCTGACGTCAGAAAGGACCGGCTCGCGTGCTGGCATCAGAGGCTCAGAGTGGGACAGTGTCAGTGAGGGAGGCCCAGCAAGAGGGAGAGAGGGAAGCCCGACCGACCAGAGGCTGTGGGGGAGCCAGGGCCCAGCAGCAACGAGAGGACCAGCAGCCGGGCAAAGAAGTTGCAGCAACCACCGGACCCAGGACACTTGTACCAGCTCACCCCCATGGTTGGCAGCCCTCCGTGTTCCACACAGTGTAATTCATGCATCTATTTCTTCTCGATTATTAATAAATAACATTCTCACACTTATTCTACAGGTGAAACTGCACAAGAGCCAGCCAGAAGAAGATGTTGGTTGAAGAAGATTGTGTATTTGGCAGAAGATTGAAGAATATTGTATTATTTCACAAAGATTTAGTTCTTTATCTCTAAACTGTCATTTACTGTACTCTAATAAAACAAGTTCATACTGGAAACATACTTTTTAGTTATCTGAAGTTTTTAGGGGAATAAGTGATGGGTTACATATCATATCAGATAAATGAACGGGAATAAGGGATGGGGTACATTGCATATAGATTAACGACACACCAGCGCCGCCTATCATTACTGCAGAGTATTACAACCACCACTAAACTCCAGGTTTGCTCAGTCTCATTTGCCGCATCCACAAAACGCAAATAAAAGCCGGGAATTTAGAAGGAGGTCATGGGGACAGTAAGTCTGGCTACATCTGTACATAATGGGCTTCTAGCAATAACCCTGTTAATATTTATGACTAGATGAGCATTAACAAGACTTCTATGTAATGTATAATAGGATTTCTTTTAAAAGTTGTGTTGATTGTAACTAAGACCAGTATTCAGTACGTTGGGAACTGCTTCCCAGCTCTGGAGACACTTTTAGTCCCATTCATTTGAATGGAGCTGATCGTATGTCCAGCACTAATAAGCATCTTCACAACATATTGAAAAGGGGTCGAAGACTTAGCAGAAGTTCAAAATATTGACATTGAAGGATTTAACCCCTTCCGTGCCAAAGGTGCCAGCAACTCATTAAGCACCAGCGCTGTAGGCATTCAATCGCCTTTTCATCTGGTTTTCAATTATTCCAACCCCATGGCGGTAAAGGTGAGGAATGAATTAACGTTTTGCACGAGTTGAGAATTAGACATACGAAAACGTCTTGAAAAGTGCGTGACAAGACACTCCGCAGAGAAACAAAATACAAGTGTCACCTGTTTTTTTTTTAACCTTAGTGGAAAATCTTGCACATCTCCAGTGAAAATCATGCGCAAAGCTGTTAATTTGTTTGCAATTACGTAAAATTAGGATGAATTCCGTACAATGGGGTAATAATAAAAAAAAATGAAGAGGTAATGGACAATACCTTATAGATTACAAAAAAAATATTTAAGTTGTGGTATTTCTTTCCAAGCTTTATAAAGAACAATTGTTTAAAAAAACACTATAGATTTTCCCTCTCAATTAAAGCACTTTCTGAATCCATCGCCTTTTACAAACGCAATTATTTTTTTACTATTCCCTCTCTACTCTGAGTATTTGAATTTTATGACTTGGGGGGGGGGGAACAAAAACAAAAAAAACGTTTTTATATCATTATTAGATTATTTTTATGGTATAAGAAAATTATTTAAAACTGGGTGTTAAGCAGAACTAATACTAATGAAGTGACACACAAGCTAAAAATTTATTATTATTTTTTGGGCGTCCCATCACTGTGTAAAAAGCGCAAAGTATACCCTTCCTAATTATTACAGTTAATCAGCTGCTGATGTTGTTAATTAAACGCAGCTAAGGAAAATTAGGAAAATGCACAGCACAGACAAGAAATCTCTAATTGAAACTAATGTTGGAATCACTACGTGCCATCCCTAGACAATATAGCACTATTGCCTGGGCGGGTTTGAAACAAGTATTTTTCTGGCCACTGTTGCTATGGACACTTAGGCAGATTCGCTTTATAACGAGCAGCAAGAGAATTATGTGGCCAGAGGAAACATACAGTTTTGAAGGGTAATGCTGCACTCCTCAACAGGAAATTAAAAAAATGATATAAATACCGGTGCTCCTGGTTCAGGAATCTCTGCGTGGTACCCCTAATATCATGGATGAAAGGAAGAACCTGGGCACTACGGATTTCTGCTATGAAGGTGATTTTAATGAAAGCCAATAGTTGACGTTTCGGCCTCAATTGCTTTTGTCCAAAGCAAACTATTGGCTTTCATTAAAATCGCCTTTATAGCAGAAATCCGTAGTGCCCAGGGCCTTCCTTTCAGCCAGAGGAAACATAACAGGTTTCTGCCATTCCTTCTTTAGAGAAGTATAGAAATAAGAAGATTAAAAATATTATGTCTAGAGCCTGGTGACTCATAATGTAACTTTGTCAAAAAGTTCAAAGGCAGATATAACTTTTCACGATTAATTTTTGTTTCATTCAGCAATTGAAAAAAAAGAAAAAGAAGAGGCGCATAAGCAAAGTCGACCAAGTTGGCTGCATTCTAGTCGAACTCCGAGTCTAGCGGGCACTAAGGAGCTACAAAAGCAGCTACAAAAGCAGGTAAAAAGACCGGCAACAGAAAGGCTGTGAGGAACTGCACGAAATCAATGTTTCGGTCGGTGCTGAGAGAGGTGAACCTCGAGCTGGACTCTCTAGGACACGGGTCTGCAACCTCTCAAGGAAGAAGAGGCATTTTATACAAAATGTCTTTCTCCAAAAATATTCAGAGAGCCGCAACACATGCGTTAATATGATACCCCCCCCCTCCCCCCCCACCAAACACATATATATTGTAACCACAATAATAGGTACAGTATATACATTAACATCCAACAAAATATGTGGAGGAATAAAATGCATCTCATAAGTCCCTTTATTTAGTTTTTTTCATTGTTTTGTGCAAAACAGTGTTATTTACAAGTACCACAATAAGAACATACATGCATGCATACCACTACATACGTAAACCGTTCTCTCCCCCCCCCCCCCCCCCCCAGGAGATTGCTTGTATACAGTACAAGGTGATTGGTGCTCAAGCATGGAATCCCATTGTTCTAAGTATATGAGGGGGACACTTCTGGGACATGAGATATAAAACCTTTTAAAGAGCTCCAGTTGCCCTGAAGGTAGGGGTAAATGCACAAAGACACCCCCCCTAACCTCATTGGGCTGGCCCCAGGTAAGTACTCACGATAGTGTCACCAGTAGTCCTTCTCAATCTGCGTGCAGTTGCCAGTAGGGAGAAATCCAGTGCAAATGGGTTGGTGCAACGCACAGCAAAAAAAGGGGGTGATGGCAGGTCTGGCAAAAATATTTCTTTATTGGGTGGACATAAAAACAGAAGGCTGCAACCTTCTACGCGTTTCGTGCAGACAAATTGCACTTTATCATGAGTCTGTCCGTCCCCCCACAGGGTGACACAGTGACACAGACAGAAGGGAGCTATGAGTCTGTCCCTCCCCCCGCATGGTGACACAGTGACACAGACAGAAGGGAGCTATGAGTCTGTCCCTCCTAGCCCCCCCTCCCAGATGTCGGTGGTCTTTGCGAGCCACTGTTCCTTTGCACACGCTCCAGAGACCATCCACTTTATTTCCCCCCCTTTCCAAATGTTCTTTATTTCCCTTTCCATCACACTCTGATCCCCCCTCTCTTCCTCGTCTCATTTGCTCATTCCCTCATCACTCTCCCCTCCCTTCTCCCCCCTCCCCCACCCTCAATTATCATCCCACTCTCACTCAATCATCCTCTCCCGCAATTCCCCTCGCTCACGCTCAGGTCCGCCCCCCCCTCCACTCCCCCCGGCTCAACAACAAAATCCGCCTTCACAAAATCATACGAAAAAAACTAGACCTCCGCCCCCCCGCCTCTAAATACAAATACCCCACCCCCCCAATACTACAAATAAAACCACCACCAAGCAATACATACAACAAACCACCGGAATACATACCAAAAACTCCCCCCCCATATAAAGTACAAATAACAAATAAACCCCCACCCCCCAAATACATATATAAAAAAAACACCCCCAAATCATACAAAAGGAGGGGCCCCGCACGCTAATACCCCAATACATACCCCAAACAAACCATGACGCCACAAATAGATACACAAAAACCCGACCCGCAAATAGATATCACACAACCCCCGCCCAATATAACCACCAAAACCCCCACCACCACCCACCGCACCCAAATCCATACAACCCCAACACCCTCCCCCACTATAGCGATACCTGAAATCCCCCCAGGGGGACCGTCCCACATACCTAGCAAACCCCTCAGGGGAACCCCCACACAGTCCCACAAAATACATAACCACCCCTCATCCCATAAAAACTACAAAAAAGACCCCAAAAAAACATACCACCCCCCACCCCCCAAAATCATACAAAAAACAAACCCCAACAAATACATACTTAAACACCTCCAGATACATACAAACCACCCACCCCCCTCAAATACAGCAAAAAAATACTTCCCAAATACATACAACCACCCCCAATCCCTCACCCGCCCCAATGGCATAACCCCCCCTGATCCCCAAATACATACACACCCCCCCCCAAACATTTTAAAACCCCCACCCCCAATAAAATACAAAATACAGACTTACCTTGGGATGGTCTCAGGCCTCTGCTGTCCCCACTCTCCCGCCACTGCCGCTGGCCTCTGGCCGCCGGGCTGCTCTCTCTCCCTCTTGCCAGACTCCCTCACTGACACTGTCCCACGCGCGACCTCTCTCCCTCATGCGTGTGTGCATCGGAAGCTGGGCCCAGTTTGCTTCCGGCGTGTGCTGACGTCAGAAAGGACCGGCTCGTCTTGCTGGCATCAGAGGCTCAGAGTGGGACATGTCAGTAGGGAGGCCCGAAGAGGGAGAGAGGGATAGCCCGACCGACCAGAGGCTGTGGGGGAGCCAGGGCCCAGCAGCAACGAAGACCAGCAGCCGGCAAAGAAGTTTGCAGCAACCCCGTACCCAGGACACTGTACCAGCTCACCCCCATGGTTGGCAGCCCCGCTGTCTCCACACAGTTGTAATTCTGCCATCTATTTGCTCTCGATTATAATATTAACATTCTCACACTTATTCTACTGTGAAACTGCACAGAGCCAGCCAGAAGAAGATGTGGTTGAAGAAGTTGTGATTTGGCAGAAGATTGAAGAATATTGTATTTTTTCACACAAGATTGTAGTCTCTTATCTCTAAACTGTCATTTACTGTACTCTAATAAAACAAGTCTCCTGAAACATACTTTTTAGTTATCTGAAGTTTTTTAGGGGATAAGTGATGGGTTTACATATCATATCAGATAAATGAACGGGAATAAGGGAGGGGTACATTGCATATAGATTAACGACACACCAGCGCCGCCTATCATTCTGCAGAGAAACAACCACCAATAAACTCCAGGTTTGCTCATCTCATTTGCCCATCCACAAAACGCAAATAAAAGCCGGGAATTTAGAAGGAGGTCATGGACAGTAAGTCTGGCTACATCTGTACATAATGGGCTTCTAGCAATAACCCTGTTAATATTTATGACTGATGAGCATAACAAGACTTCTATGTATATGTATAATAGGATTTTCTTTTAAAAGTTGTGTTGTGTAACTAAGACCAGTATTCAGTACGTTGGAACTGCTTCCCAGCTCTGGAGACACTTTTAGTCCACATTCAGAATGGAGCTATCGTATGTCCACTACTAATGCCATCTTCCACAACATATTGAAAGGGGTCGAAGACTTAGCAGAAGTTCAAAATATGACATTGAAGGATTTAACCCTTCCGTGCCAAAGGTGCCAGCAACTCATTAGCACCAGCGCTGTAGGCATTCAATCGCCTTTTCATCTGGTTTTCAATTATTCCACCCCATGGCGGTAAAGGTGAGGAATGAATTAACGTTTTGCACGAGTTAGAATTAGACATACGAAAAGCCTTGAAAAGTGCGTGACCAGACACCCGCAGAGAAACAAATCAAGTGTCACCTGTTTTTTTTTTACCTTAGTGAAAATCTTGCACATCCTCAGTGAAATCATGCGCAAAGCGTTTAATTTTTTTTGCAATTACGTAAAATTAGATGAATTCCGTACAATGGGTATAATAAAAAAAATGAAGAGGTAATGGACAATACCTTATAGATTACAAAAAATATTTAAGTTGTGGTATTTCTTTCCAAGCTTTATAAAAACAATTTGTTAAAAAAACACTATAGATTTTCCCTCTCAATTAAAGCACTTTCTGAATCCATCGCCTTTTACAAACCAATTATTTTTTTACTATTCCCCTCTCTACTCTGAGTATTTGAATTTTATGACTTGGGGGGGGAACAAAAACAAAAAAAACGTTTTTATATCATTATTAATTATTTTTATGGTATAAGAAAATTATTTAAAACTGGTGTTAAGCAGAACTAATACTAATGAAGTGACACAACAGCTAAAATTTATTATTATTTTTTGGGCGTCCCATCACTGTGTAAAAAGCGCAAAGTAATACCTCTTCCTAATTATTACAGTTAATCAGCTGCTGATGTTGTTAATTAAACGCAGCTAAGGAAAATTAGGAAAATGCACAGCACAGACAAGAAATCTCTAATTGAAACAATGTTGGAATCACTACGTGCCATCCCTAGACAATATAGCACTATTGCCTGGGCGGGTTTTGAAACAAGTTTTTCTGGCCACTGTTGCTATGGACACTTAGCAGATTCGCTTTATACGAGCACGCAAGAGAATTATGTGGCCAGAGGAAACTACAGTTTTGAAGGGTAATGCTGCATCCTCAACAGGAATTAAAAAAATGATTAAATACCGGTGCTCCTGGTTCGGAATCTCTGCGTGGTACCCCAATATCATGGATGAAAGGAAGAACCTGGGCACTAGGATTTCGGCTATGAAGGTGATTTTAATGAAAGCCATAGTTGACGTTTCGGCTCAATTGCTTTTGTCCAAAGCAAACTATTGGCTTTCATTAAAATCGCCTTTATACAGAAATCCGTGAGTGCCCAGGGCCTTCCTTTCAGCAAGGAAACAATAACAGGTTTCTGCCATTCCTTCTATGAGAGAGTATAGAAATAGAAGTTAAAAATATTATTTCTAAGCCTGGTGACTCATAATGTAACTTTGTCAAAAAGTTCAAGGCAGATATAACTTTTCACGATTATTTTTTTGTTTCATTCAGCATTGAAAAAAAAGAAAAAGAAGAGGGCGCATAAGCAAATCGACCAAGTTGGCTGCATTCTAGTCGAACTCTCGAGTCTAGCGGGCACTAAGGAGCTACAAAAGCAGCTACAAAGCAGGTAAAGACCGGCAACAGAAAGGCTGTGAGGAACTGCACGAAATCAATGTTTCGGTCGGGTGCTGAGGAGGTGAACCTACTCGAGCTGGACTCCTAACACGGGTCTGCAACCTCTCAAGGAAGAAGAGCATTTTATACAAAATGTCTTTCTCCAAAATATATCAGAGAGCCGCAACACTGCGTTAATATGATACCCCCCCCCCAAACACATACAATATTGTAACCACAATAATAGGTACAGTATATACATTAACATCCAACAAATATGTGGAAATAAAATGCATCTCTAAGTCCCTTTATTTAGTTTTTTCTTGTTTTTCTGTGCAAAACAGTGTTTTACGTACAAGTACACCAATAAATACATAATGCATGCATACACATACGTAACACCGTATCTCTCCCCCCCCCCCCCCCCAGGTAGATTGCTGTATACAGTAAAGGTGATTGGTGCTCAAGCATGGAATCCCTTGTTCTAAGTAATGAGGGACACTTCTGGGACATGAGTATAAAACCTTTTAAAGAGCTCAGTTGCCCTGAGGCGGGGTAAAGCACAAAGACACCCCCCTAACCTCATTGGGCTGGCCCCAGGTAAGTACTCCACGATAGTGTCACCAGTAGTCCTTCTCAATCTGCGTGCAGTTGCCATTAGGGAGAATCCAGTGCAAATGGGTTGGTGCAACGCACAGCAAAAAAGGGGGTGATGGCAGGTCTGGCAAAAATATTTCTTTATTGGGTGGACATAAAAACAGAAGGCTGCAACCTTCTACCGTTTCGTGCAGACAAATTGCACTTTCGTCAAG
>WSYH01008221.1:0-29949 GCA_036426205.1 Ascaphus truei
CCCGGCCCAGATGCTCCAGGCGTCTATCTCAGTGATCCACAAACCCGTAAGGACCCGGCAGACTTTAAGAGCTATCGGCCAATCTCCCTGATTAATTCGGATATAAAAATCTTCTCCAAATTAATAGCAAACAGGGTGGGCAGAGTCCTTCCGGGCCTGATTCATCCGGATCAAGTAGGCTTTATTCCAGGCAGACAGGCAGCAGATAACACCAGACGGATAATAAATTTGATAGATCTGGCGAAAAAAAAAAACATACCGTCTATGGTGTTGAGCCTGGATGCCGAGAAGGCATTCGATCGTATCGACTGGTCTTACCTACGGCAGACGCTTGGGGTGTTCGGGAATCGTATTTTGGAGGCGATAATGGCCCTTTACTCAGGTCCCACAGCGCGGGTACGGCATCAGGGCTTCCCGTCGGAATTATTTGATATAAGAAGTGGGACCCGTCAGGGTTGCCCGTTGTCCCCGCTACTTTTTGCCCTTTGTATCGAACCCCTCGCAGCCCATATTAGGTTATGCCCAAATATAACAGGAATTCAAACAGAGGGACAGCATCATAAAACTGCACTATATGCAGACGATGTGATCCTTACTATCTCTAATAGATTAATAAGTAGTTAGCTCATATGGTCTTTTCAGTTACACCCAGGATACTGCAAACACTACATTAAAAACAGCTCCAAGTAGGAGACTGACAACATTGCGCGTCCAACGCGCGTTTCCCTCCAGCAAAGGAGCTTCTTCAGGGACAAGTATTACTGGGGGAATGAGGTCTGAACCCTTTTATACCCTTACAACACCCTAATTGCACAATCAATGAATAACAGCTGGTGCACATGCGCACTGAGGTCCGTTCTAAATTGGCTCAATAAACTGCTCAAAAGTTAATAAAAAGTGTTTTATTCATAAACCGCAGTGTTGTGCCTTCATTTTACCCTATTCGCGTTGTTTTCTGTTCATTTTTAAAGCTTCTGAAGCCTTTAAACATTCGCGCCGAATAGAGTATCTAATGCGCATGCGCGGGGACTTTAAACCAATTCTGGGAGTTCATGTATGCATACTGCGCATGCGTGGGACCTTAGAAACTTTTCAGATCAATTGCGTCCACTGCGCATGCGTGGGGACTTAGGAAAAATTTCCAGTCATTCCCCATGCTTATAGCGCATGTGTGGAGACTTGGACAGAACTTTAAATGTTATAAATGTAAACTGCGCATGCGCGGGGACTTTGGAATAATTCCACTGACACCCATATTCATTGCGCATGCGCAAGAACTTAAAAGTTAGCTCATCAAGTCCCATACATATTGCGCAAGCGTTGGAACTTTAGATTCTGCCCATTATTGCCGCGCATGCGTCAGAACTTGTAAAAAATACACGATTTTAAGTCCGTTTATAGCGCGCATGCGCGGCAACATGGGAATCGCCACACTTTAGATCCGATGGTACAGCGCATGCGTGGGGACTTAGAAATATTGCCATTGTGATCTATATGGATAGCGCATGCGTGGGCACTTAGAATTTTTTTTTGCGAATTCTGCCTGATTGTACAGTGTATGCCTGGGGACTCTAAATTTGTAACAGGAACTCCCTAGGTTTTATGATCGTGCAAATGATCTTAAACATTGTCCAGTCTATGTCACACTGGACCTAGGGACAATGTAAAAAACTGTATAACCAAGTACTGATTACATAAAGATGATATTATGTATAATAAATATAAGGGGTGGTGAAAAGGGAAGGGGGGGGGGGGGGGAAAGGGGGGGGGGAGGGGGGGGGAAAGGGTATGTAAGACCTATAATACACATTTTATATTATCCGGTGATTATACCAATAAAGTTAATTCTATACAATCCACCATAAATATAGTTTATTAAGCAATGTGTCGGCTTAAAAAGCAGTGATTGATGATTAGATTTAACAATATATGAAACGTAAATGTATATATGTACAGAATTAATTGTATATAATTATCATATATAGCACATATACGCACATTACACGAACACTAAGCCCGCTGTTGGGCGTAGGACTTTAATAATATTGTCACTAGTCTAAATAATAATAGTGGTTTTCAAATATAATAATCTATTAAATCAATACCAAAAGCTGGAAATTGTCATAGTGGACAATGGAAAAGACATAGCTGGTTGTCAGAAAAACCAGTAAACTATATATTCACAGTGTGTAGTCAATGGATACTTGTGTCCCTACAAATGATCCCTGAATCAAATAAAGGGCGTAAAAGTAAACCCCTCATTAAGGCCATTTGGACTCCTGGTTTTTAACTTATAAATCCATTCTGCTTCGATACGAAGCAAGGATTGGTCAGTGTTACCGCCTCTCATGGGACATTTCAGTTGGTAAATGCCCATGAATTTAATTACACTCGTATCGCTATTATGACATTGTGAAACGTGTCTAGCAACCGATGTCTCTGCAGAGTGTTTGATAGAATTAATGTGTTCAAGAACACGTCTGCGTAATTGTCTAGTTGTTTTTCCAACGTATCTCTTACCACATTGACATGTGATAAGGTAGATAACGTTGGTAGAGCGACAATTAATAAAGCTGTCCACGCAAAATTGTGAGGTATTGTCATAATTAGCGAATGTTTTGCCAACGTTGATATGTTGGCACGCTTTGCACCCCTGACAACGGTACATGCCTTTAACGGGACTCAACCAAGTTGTACTTCTAGCCCGCTGAAAATGGCTATTTACTAGAGAGTCCCGTAGATTCTTAGATCGTCTGCTGGTAATGATGGGTCTAGGTCCTATAACTTTCACCAGATCATCGTCAGCCTGGAGAAGATGCCAATGTTTAGCAAAGATCTTTTTTATGGCCCACCATCTTTTGTTAAAGGTGCCAATTACTCTGATTGTTGTGTCTTTTGTTTTTGTCTTATTATTAGACAAAAGTGAGGCCCTGTCGCTATGTAATGCCCGATGATAAGCTTTGTTCAGTATTTTGATGTTGTACCCACGGTTGAGGAACCTAGATCGAAGTTCTTTCGATTGAGTAATGAATTCTTCGATCGTGGAGCAATTTCTCCGGAGACGGAGATATTGCCCTATTGGGATACCTGCTATGAGGCTATTGGGATGCTGGCTCTGTGCCAATAGCAGACTGTTGGTTGCTGTGCTTTTCCTGAACACCTTGGTTTGGATGTTGCGTTCACAATCAATATAGATATCAAGATCTAAGAATGTTATTGATGTTGTACTCAGCACAGTTGTGAGCCTCAAGTTAAGCGTGTTTGTATTCAGCTTGTCCACAAACTCGTGTAGAAGATGACTAGATCCATCCCATAAAAGCAGGATATCATCTATGTATCTGATCCACATGGAAATGTGGTCAGTATACATAGATAGTTCCTCATTGAAAACGTGGGTACGCTCCCACCAGCCCAGGTACAGATTGGCATATGTGGGTGCACAAGCCGTACCCATGGCCGTACCTTGGGTCTGGTGGTAATAGAGCCCGTCAAAAACAAAATAATTATGTGTTAGAACATAATTCAATAAGTCCAACACAAATGAGTTATGTCTATTTGTGTGTGTGTGTGTGTGTATCTGTGTGTGTGTGTCTGTCTGTCTGTCTCTGTGTGTCTCTGTATGTGTGTGTGTGTGTGTGTGTGTGTGTCTGTCAATGTGTGTATGTGTGTGTCTGTCTGTGTGTGTTTGTGTGTGTTTCTGTCTGTCTGTCTCAGACGTGTGTGTGTCTGTCTGTCTGTCTGTGTGTGTGTCTCTGTGTGTGTATCTCTGTCTCTGTGTGTGTCTGTCTGTCTCTGTGTGTGTGTCTCTCTGTGTGTCCCTCCATTCTCTCCCTCCCCTCCTTCCCTTCCCCCCTTCCCCCCTTCAGATAAATGTGTGCTATTGTCTGCTAGTTTAAAAAAAATCTACACATTTAATATAGTGGGGATTTTACCCCAATTGTATTTATTAATTCAAGGGTGTGTCTTAGAATCGATGACGTCTTAGAATCGAAATAGGATAATAAAAAGATCTAAAAAATGTTATCTCCGGGTTAGCCTTCAATAGAAGGTGGCAATCCTGGCTGTAGTGTGTGTTTGTGTTTACAGAGGTGGGACCTGCAGTGTGCGTTTGTGTGTATAGAGGTGGGACCTGCAGTGTGTGTGTGTATAGAGGTGAGCCCTGCAGTGTGTATGTGTGTGTGTGTGTGTACAGAGGTGGGCCATGCAGTGTGTGGTTGTGTGTATAGAGGTGGGGGCTTTGCTTGGGCCCTTCAACTCTTACAGCCAGGGCATTTTTGGCCGGGAATGCCCAGTTCTGAGGGGATGATTACTACTTCAAAATGTATTTATTTCCAATTCTTAACATAACACAAACTCTCGTCCCCCCCTCTTCCCTCCCATTCTCGCTCTCTCTGCTCCCCCACTCCCTGGTTGTGTGTGTGTGTGTGTGTGTGTGTTTTCTAAAATAGTTGGGGAAAAAAATATGAAAAGCAACATATCTATATTTTAATTATTTTTATTATTTTCTGGACTGACCTGAGGTCTGTATGGATCAGTAGTGGTCTGTCAAAACACGTCCTCTTGGCAGGCACGACAATGTCTGTTGTGAGGAAAAAGAGTGCACAAATATGCATTTGAAATCAGCAGTTAAATGCAATACATTTAAATTTCTAGACAGCAGCAGAAAAAAAACACAAATTACCTTTTTTAAAGTTCAACTTCAACATAACAAATTCTATTAAGTCAAAACAGAAAAAGACGGTGTGAAACAGCGCTAATGGATAATAAAATGTGAACTAAGTAAAATAATTAGTGCAAATTACAAACAACTGGCAGCCAGGTGAAGACTGACCGTACAGTCAGTGAGGAACCATGGAAAAAAAGAAAAACCGGCGCCAAAAAATAAATGTCAATAAATTCCAAACCATAAAGGTGAAGTCCAATTGGAAGTCCTTGGATTAACAAGGGAATTGTGCTGACAACTCTCCTCCCAGACCGTGCAATGGAGAAAGAAAAAAGAAAACAGATTATGGTGCAGTATGCCAAATACTTAAAAACAGTACCAACTAACAACACATAACAAACAAGACAGACAACACAGCAACACTAGCAAGGCTAAATGTAATATTAAAAAGCTATTTATTAACACAACTAATGTAGGTAACGGATGTGGGATATCCAGAGGGGTAAAACTGGAATCCTACTTACAGGACCCCGGTTGGGTAAAGGCAGTTTACACAGAATTGATGGTGAAGTCCTCCAAAGATGGCGACCGGAGCTCCCTCACGCTGCTCTGCTCTGCCCCTACGGCTCCACCAGCTATGGCTCCACAAACGATTCCCCAATGTCCTCCGCAACCACAGAAAAGCTTCTAAAATGAACAAGAACTTCCCCCAGGAGCAGTGTTGCTAGGTTTCTCACTGTCTTATGTGATTTATAGTGTAGAACTGTTTAACCCTACAGTGTTGCACTATGATCTTTGTTTGTTTGTGTTTTTTTCATTGCATGGCCTGTCGAGCAAGTGTGCGGACCCCATGAGGAATACAGGACTTTCCATTGATTATTTAGCGCCAGGTTTCTTTTTCACGTTTTTCTGTTAGTACTGGCAGTAATACCAGGCAGCCTTTCTTTATTATAAGATATTTGATATTGTATACACATTGGTATTTAGACTTCAGCGCTTGTTCACATTTTTTTTACCTCTTTTCTAATGTAAATAAATCTAATTTAGCTAGCCTCTACTCATAAGTTAGATTGTCCATCCCCTTTATTCATTTGGTGGCTCTTCTCTGCACTCTCTCTAGTTCCAGAATGTCTTTTCTTAGGAGTGGTGCCCAAAATTGTACTCCATATTCAAGGTGTGGTCGTACTAATGCTTTGTAAAGGGGCATACTTATATTTACTTCCCTTTAATCCATTGCTCATTTAATGCAAGATAACATCTTGTTTGCCTTTGCAGCTACTGCATGACTTTGGGCACTATTGCTAAGCCTGCTGTCTACAAGCATAACTAAATCCTTCTCCATCAAGAAATCCTCTAATTGATCCCCATTTAATTTGTTAGTAACCTGTTTATTCTTGTTTCCCAAATGCATAACCTTACATTTATCTGTATTAAAACCTCATCTGCCATTTACCTGCCCACGTTTCCAGTCTCTCCAAGTCCTTCTGAAGAGAAATTACATCCTGCTCTGATTCTACTACCTTACACAATTTAGTATCATCAGCAAAGATGAAGACTTTGCTCTCTATGCCATTGTTGCAGGGTATATGCAACCTCACGTGGGTTTCTTGCAACGGCTTATTTATTGAGACTTAAAATAATACAGCACACAAAAACAAAATAGCTTCTTTTCAGCATAAAAAACGGAAATTAAGTCCTGAGCAGGACTTGCCCTTTCCCAACAAGGGCTGTTTAGATTCCAGCGTAACAGTACACAAACAGTTCATCAAAATGTATTTTGAAGACAGACCTTTATAGCAGAAATCTTACTTCAGCGTTTCAGTACTCCCTCTTGACCAGCCAGCCTGCATGTGTATACAGCTTGTGGGTTTTAAAGCTCCTTGATGAGGCAGCTGGGATCAGACTGATTAACCAGACCTCTCAGCTGAATGTTAACCTCGTCACTGCTGCACTGCAGACCTACACATATGTCTGCCAGGCATAGGGCTGGTGATGTTTATTCACCCTGTCACATTCCTCCCCTGTTAGTGTGTGGCTGGGGCTACGCACAGCTGAAGCCCGACCATCCACCCCTTCTCTGGAGAAGAAATCAGCATTTGCATTTTCTTTTCCAGGCCTGTGCTGAATCTCAAACAAGAAGGGTTGGAGGGCCATATACCACCTGGTCAACCTAGCATTAGAGTTTTCAAACTATTTAACCACTTCAATGGAGCATGGTCTGTTATCAAAGTAAAATGGACTCCTGCCAGGTAATGCCTCAAGGCCTCGATTGCCCACTTTACTGCGAGGCACTCCTTCTCAATCACTGAGTAGTTTTTTTCTCTCGGGAACAATTTCCTACTCAGAAAAAGGATCGGATGTTCCACTCCCTCAAACTGTTGTGAGACCACTGCCCCTAGCCCTATCTCTGATGCATCAGTTTGCATGATAAAAGGCTTATCGAAGTCTGGGCTTCTAAGGACGGGACCCTCTGATAGACACCTTTTTACCTCCTCAAAGGCTCTCTGGCACTCCCTTGACCATACCACTTGTGTAGGGGCACACGTTTTTGTGAGGTGTGTTAGTGGGGCTGCAACTTCTGAGTATTTGGGGATGAACCTCCGATAGTATCCTGCTAAATCCAACAGGGAGCGTACCTGCGTTTTTGTTCAGGGGGTCGGAACTTCTTTCAGGGCAGCTACCTTATCGGCTACTGGCCTTACTTTTCCACCTCCCACTGCATACTCTAAGTACTTGGTTTCCACCTTACCTAAGGCACATTTCTTAGGGTTGGCTGTGAGCCCTGCCTCTCTTAGAGATTTGAGGACCGCTTTCAGCCTATTTAGATGGGCCCGCCAGTGTTTACTATAAATAACATTGTCATCTAGGTAGGCTGCGGCATAAGCCCTATGAGGTCTCAGCACTTTATCCATGAGTCTCTGAAATGTGACTGGGGCTCCATGCAGTCCAAATGGCATTGTCACAAACTAGTATAAACCCATGGGAGTGGCAAAGGCAGTTTTGCACTTGGACTTTTCCTCTAAATGTATTTGCCAGTATCCTTTTGTTAAGTCCAGCGTGGATATATATTCCGCGTTACCAAGGGCGTCAATTAACTCGTCTACCCTTGGCATTGGATATGCGTCAAACTTGGATACAGCATTGTCCTTTCGGAGGTCCACACAAAATCTTACCTTCCCATCGGGTTTAGGGACCATAATGTGTGGACTACACCACTCACTGCATGATTCCTCAATCTTGCCTAAGAGCAACATTTCTTGTACCTCCTTCTCTATCAGGGCCTTACGGCTTTCAGGCAACCTGTAAGGACGGGAACGTACTTTAACCCCAGGTGCTGTCTCTATCACATGGGAAACTAAATTAGTTTGCACTGGTAAATAAGAAAAAACATCATTGAATTGTGTAATTATTTCTAACAAGTCCCTTTTTTGTTCAGAGGACAATTGTCTACCCATTGGGATTTTTTCGTCAACACAGATGTTCCCCCGTGGGGGCTGTGGACACAGGTTCGTTTCCTCCTCCACTGGGTGGATGAATAGAGACCGCTGCACCTTCCAGGGTTTCAGCAAGTTCACATGGTAAGTTTGTTTACCCTTCCTGGACCCTGGTTGAGCGATCTCGTAATCCACATCACCCGTGCGGCGGAGTACTTCGAATGGGCCCTGCCATTTGGCTAGGAGTTTGCTCTCAGAACTGGGTAACAATAACATCACCTGGTTTCCCGGGTGAAACACTCTCATACGAGCATTTTGATTGTAATGTCTCTCCTGACTGTCCTGGGCTGATCTAAGATTGTCCCTAGCAAAATGGCCGACCACATCTAGACGCTTCCTAAGGTCCAATACATATTGCATGGTATTCTTAGAAGAGGACCGCTGTTCCTCCCAGGACTCCTTTAGGAGGTCTAGGATACCCCGGGGTTGGCAGCCATACAGCAGTTCAAATGGAGAGAATCCCGTGGAGGCCTGGGGAACTTCCCGTACTGCAAACAGCAGAAAAGGGAGAAGTTCATTCCAGGCTCTCTTCTCTGAATCTACAAATTTTCTCAGCATCCCTTTCAGAGTTAGGTTAAATCTTTCCACCAATCCGTCAGTCTGTGGATGGTACACCGATGTCCGAACAGACTTGACCTCTAATATTTTCAGACATCCTGCATCAGTTTAGCCATAAAATTTGTACCTTGGTCGATCAACTAACCTGGGGAAGTCCAACCCGTGAGAACAGCTCCAACAACTTGTTGGCTACTTGCTTTGCCGTTGCTGTCCTCAGGGGGAACGCCTCAGGATATCTTGTGGCATAGTCGACTATTATGAGAATAAACCTGTGCCCTTTGCAGAAGGTTCTAGCGGTCCTAGCAAGTCTACTCCAATCCTCTCAAAGGGAACTGACACCAAGGGTAGAGGAACCAAGGGGGCTGTTTTTTTCCACTTCGGACTAGTCAGCTGGCATTCAGAACACGTCGCACACAACTTAGCAATATCACTATGCATCCCTGGCCAATTGAAGCGGAACAAAATACGGTTCAAGGTTTTATCTCTACCAAGGTGGCACCCCAAGGGACAATATGGGCTAGGGTAAAGACAGTTTTAACAAACGCCCTGGGAACCAATATTTGTCTGGTGACCTCCCCTTTTTGCGTCTACTTGTTCACCCTATACAGGATATCATTCGACAATTCAAAATGAGGGAACACCATTACCCCTTGTGCATTCAATATCTGGTCATCAATTTTTACCACTTTGTCATATTGTCTGGCCAGGACTGGGTCTTCCCTCTGCCTTTGGCGAAAATCAGGGAGACATAGCTCTGGTAAATCCCCAGGGCCTATCTCTCCCTCCTTCTGGCCATCCCCAGTCATTACTTGTGACTTACAGTGGCTGCCGCCTTTAGCCTCGTGCAGCCATAGCGGCGCAACTCTGATAACCACGGACAGATGCATTTTGGTTTTTTTTGTCCGGAGTGTATTGCGGTATTTTAGCGCTCGTAATATTAGCATTTTATTATCGCTGTCTGCAATACTGCAATACCGTCTAAAAACTCAGAGGGGCGTTCGCGAGCTGTCTTCGAAGTCTAATACTTTAGCAGTTCAACCTACGTCAGTACACAGTCTGCGTGTGCGTGCGCAGTAATTGTAAATTTGCATATTTATACATGCATTTGCAGTGCTGTATGTCTCATTTGAAAATTGTTGAAAAGCATAGGCGTGTACAGTACTGTAACAGTATCACATTTCGGCATATACAGCGCTCTCCCCTTGCTCGCCCCCGCACACACACAGGATAATTTACTGCACTGCAGGGTATCAGAAAAAGGGGAAGGGGAAACACAAAATGGATGTGCCCCCAAAAGAATTCACTTAAATGCACACCGCCCAAGTGTAAAAATTAACTTTTAATAAATCTTTAAAACATATATTACCAAAGTAACGTGTGATGTGGATTAAAAATGTATTAAATCGTAGCTATCAAGCAACCGTGTCATTGATTATTCATACTATCCCGGTATCATTGATACAATGGGATGTTAAAGACAGGGAATGCTATAAGTAGGGTATAAAACCCCTCTGGGGTAACGGTAAGACCAAATGTGGAGTGATATATAATTATATGCAGACAAGTGGCCACAGGATTAAATATCCTAATGCTGCTAAATATAGCCCCCTGCACATTTACATGGAGATTGGTCTAGATAATGACGCTGGCATGTGATTGTCTAATAACTGTATTGTAGAACTTCCAAATACCGCAGTACTTGCTTAAATGCACAGCAATATAATATGGAGACACCTCACATTGGGTGCAGGTATAGCAGGCACACTGACCATGGATTGATAATAAATGGTTAGCTCATATGGTCTACTCAGTTACACCCAGGATACTGCAAACACTACATTAAAAACAGCTCCAAGTAGGAGACTGACAACATTGCGCGTCCAACGCGCGTTTCCCTCCAGCAAAGGAGCTTCTTCAGGGACAAGTATTACTGGGGGAATGAGGTCTAAACCCTTTTATACCCTTACAGCACCCTAATTGCACAATCAATGAATAACAGCTGTTGCACATGCGCACTGAGGTCCGTTCCAAACTGGCTCAATAAACTACTCAAAAGTTAATAAAAAGAGTTTTATTCATGAACCGCAGTGTTGTGCCTTCATTTTACCATATTCGCGTTGTTTTCTGTTCATTTATTAAGCTTATAAAGCCTTTAAACATTCGCGCCGAATAAAGTGTCTAATGCGCATGCGCGGGGCTTTAAACCCATTCTGGGAGTCCATGCATGCATACTGCGCATGCGCGGGACCTTAGAAACATTTTAGATCGACTACGTCCACTGCGCATGCGTGGGGACTTAGGAAAAATTCCAGTCATTTCCCATGCTTATAGCGCATGTGCGAAGACTTGGAAAAAGTTTTAAGTGTTATAAATATAAACTGTGCATGCGCGAAGTCTTCGGAATAATTCCATTGGCCCCCCTTATTCATTGCGCATGCGCAAGAACTTAAAGTTAGATTATCCAGTCCCAAACACATTGCGCAGGCTCCGGGACTTTAAATTCTGCCCATTATTGCCGCGCATGCGTCGGGACTTATGAAAAATACACAATTCCAAGTCCGTTTATAACGCGCATGCGCGGCAACATAGAAATCGCCACACTTTAGATCTAATGGTACAGCGCATGCGTAGGGACTTTGAAATATTTCCATTGCGATCTATATGGATGGCGCATGCATGGGCACTTAGGAAATTTTTGCGAATTTTACCTGATGATATTGTGCATGCCTGGGGACTCTAAATTCATAACAGAGACTCCCTAGGTTTTATGATTGTAAAGTGATATTAAGCATTGTCCATTCTATGACACAATGGACCTAGGGACAATGTAATAAACTGTGTGACCAGGTGCTGATTGCATAAAGATGGTATTATGTATAACAAATGTAACGGGTGATGAAAAAGGGGGGAGGGGAGAAGAGGGGGGGGTAGGGGAAAGGGTATATAAGACCTGTAGTACACATTTATATTGTCCGGTGATTATACCAATAAAGTTGATTCTATACAATCCACCATAAATGTAGTTTATTGAGCAATGTGTCGGCTTAGAATGCAGTGATTGATGATTAGATTTAACAATATATGAAGCGTAAATGTATGTATGTACAGAATTAATTGTATATAATTATCATATATGGCACATATACGCACATTACACGAACACTATGCCCACTGTTGGGCGTAGGACTTTAATAATATTGTCACTAGTCTAAATAATAATAGTAGTTTTTAAATATAATAATATATTAAATCAATACCGATAGCTGGAAATTGTCATAGCAGACAATGGAAAAGACATAGCTGGTTGTCAGAGAAACCAGTGACCTATATATTCACGATGTGTAGTGAATGGATACTTGTGTCCATACAAATGATCCCAGAATCAAATAAAGGGCGTAAAAGTGAACCCCTCATTAAGGCCATTTGGACTCCTGGTTTTTAACTTATAAATCCATTCTGCTTCGATACGAAGCAAGGATTGGTCAGTATTACCGCCTCTCATGGGACATTTCAATTGGTAAATGCCCATGAATTTAATTATACTCGTATCGCTATTATGACATTGTGAGACGTGTCTAGCAACCGATGTCTCTGCAGAGTGTTTGATGGAATTAATGTGTTCAAGAACACGTCTGCGTAATTGTCTAGTTGTTTTTCCAACGTATCTCTTACCACATTGACATGTGATGAGGTAGATAACGTTGGTAGAACGACAATTGATAAAACTGTCCACGCAAAATTGTGAAGTATTGTCGTGATTAGCGAATGTTTTGCCAACGTTAATATGTTGGCACGCTTTACACCCCTGGCAGCGGTACATGCCTTTAACGGGATTCAACCAAGTTGTACTTCTAGCCCGCTGGAAATGGCTATTTACTAGAGAGTCCCGTAGATTCTTAGACCGTCTGCTGGTAATGATGGGTCTAGGTCCTATAACTTTCACCAGATCATCATCAGCCTGGAGAAGATGCCAATGTTTAGCAAAGATCTTTTTTATAGCCCACCATCTTTTGTTAAAGGTGCCAATTACTCTGATTGTTGTATCTTTTGTTTTCGTCTTATTATTAGACAAAAGTGAGACCCTGTCGCTATGTAGTGCCCGATGATAAGCTTTATTCAGTATTTTGATGTTGTACCCACGATTGAGGAACCTAGATCGAAGTTCTTTCGATTGAATAATGAATTCTTCGATCGTGGAGCAATTTCTCCGGAGACGGAGGTATTGCCCTATTGGGATACCTGCTATGAGGCTATTGGGATGCTGGCTCTGTGCCAATAGCAGACTGTTGGTTGCTGTGCTTTTCCTGAACACCTTGGTTTGGATGTTACGTTCACAATCAATGTAGATATCAAGATCTAGAAATGTTATTGATGTGGTACTCAGCACAGTTGTGAGCCTCAAATTAAGCGTGTTTGTATTCAGCTTATCCACAAACTCGTGTAGAAGATGACTAGATCCTTCCCATAAAAGCAGGATATCATCTATGTATCTGATCCACATAGAAATGTGGTCAGTATACATAGTTCCTCATTGAAAACGTGGGTGCGCTCCCACCAGCCCAGGTACAGATTGGCATATGTGGGTGCACAGGCCGTACCCATGGCCGTACCTTGGGTCTGGTGGTAGTAGAGCCCATCAAAAACAAAGTAATTATGTGTTAGAACATAATTCAATAAGCCCAACACAAATGAGTTATGTCTATTAAATCTGCAGTCCCTAGTTGTTAGAAAGTATTTGACAGCAGCGAGGCCATTCTTGTGGATGATGGAAGTATATAATGATTCAACATCTAGACTTACAAGAATGGTCTGAGATGTCACATGGATGCCATCAAGTCTCTTCAGTGTGTCTTTCGTATCTACAGTGCAGTACACCTCTCCCACACCATTCCTTTGAATGTGTGTCTTTCTGGTTTCAATCACATTCCTGCTTGCTTGCGAAGTTCAAGAGTGATTTTTTATTTTTATTTTCTCCACAAGCCTGCCTAAACCATCTTGATATTACGATATTCAATCTGTGCGGTAGCTTTTGACTGCGACACTGGGCGTTTGACTGCACATGGTTGATTTGTGTGCTTTTTATGTACTGTATTTGGGGGTGTAGGGATCAAATTATTATGATGACCTGCCTTTTGAAAATATGCCATTTCTTTGAAACTGCAGTAGAACTAATCCTTCATGCAGCTGTACCCTGTAGCCCACTCCCCCACGCACACACACAAGGCTCGCTCAAGGATTTGAAACTCTTATCGACAGACACCTCTCCAGAGCCATTCCGTTTCTAAAGCTTGCCATTGTGTTTTTAATCCGTCCCTAGCCGAGCATCACCTCTCTGCACCTGCGTGCCTAATTTTCCTATTGTTGTCTTAGAGTCACCTCTCTGTAATCCTCTATGGGAAGGGAGCTAGCTGATGATTACTGCGCATGACTCACCCATCCACCCCCCCAACCCTTTGAGGCTTTGTATACGGTAACGCTTTTGAAAATCCCTTCTCGAATTTGATACAGTATGTAAATCTGATTTGCACAGCACTGTGAAATTGAGAGTTAAAAAAACCATTATCTGATTCATGTTGTTGATGCAGTAAATTACCACTTTTTATCATTCTTTCTTTTTCTTTGGTGTAGGTGTGGGGGGGCGGTTGTCAATGATTATGATTATCATGAATGTAAAGAAATATTTCTTTTATTTTATCAGGAACAAAAAAAACAAATATAAAAATAATCATGAATAATACAAAATGCAGTCTTTATTCAGTTCTTCTGTCAGATGGAAATTGAGGGTCGGTGGATAATCATGAATAATGCACATTGATAATAATATTAATTAATAATATATAATATATAATAATGTATATATATATAGTAATATAATTTTTTCCGTCTTTATCTTCTTCCTCATTCTGTGTACAGTACAGTAGTTCATTGAGAGAGGAGAGGTTTTGTGTACATCATGACTGCAGTTTAGATACTGTACACTTAACTGTACAAACAGTTCACAAACTTTACACGATACCCCCCTATCCCCCAGTCCATCCTTTTTTTCTGAAAGACAAGAAAAAAAAATTAGTGCAGTTATGTGCATACTGTATTATGGCATTGTGTGCTGTGTAGTACAGTCAAACTAGTCTATACTGGAACTACTGTATACTCTGACTACTGTTAAATACTTTGTAACCAGATGGCTGGTGCTGCTCTCTCTGAAAAGAAAAAAATTGAGCAGTTAGGTGCATACTGTATTATGGCATTGTGTACTGTATAGCTACTCCATATTGGACTACAGTATGCAGTTAGTACTGTCAAACTAGTCTATACTGGAACTACTGTATACTCTGACTACTAGGAAAGAGAACATCTGTGCCATACTTACCTGTATCATACTGTACTTACAATACTACAGTACAGTACTATAAAATACTACCTTCCTGATGCTTGCCCATTACGCGCAATCACAATGGGCAACGCAGTTAAAATATGGTCAATATATTTATTGTATCGTTCCACGGTGAGTACATCATTCCAACAACTCAGTATGCCTTGCGCCAACTCATCCTTTTTGGAGGGTTTTACGACTTTTCAGATATGGTCCTTCAGCTGATGCCAGACCATTTCGATAGGATTGAAGTCTGGCGATCTGTCATTGGAGGGGGAAAAAAAGGACAAATAGTTTAAGAGATACAGTACACAGTAAAAACAGTGGGAAAAAATGAGACACGGTTACCGCACTTACTCCGCTGGCGTCTTCACCCAGTTGATACCGCGCTCAAGGATATGCGCTGTTAACGCGGTGTGCTTCGGATCGTTGTCCTGGTAGAAACGGTGACCATCCGGGAACTCACGTGTGATGTATTCCACAATCTCAGGCACAATTTTGTCATGGAAGAAAGCTTTATTCATGATTCCTATAACAAGAAAAGAAAAGTGCTCAAAAAACTGCACACTAGTACAGTACACTGCGTAAGGCAAAAGCGTGTGACATACATTTTACTGTACCTTCAAAGATGACGATGCATCCTGGTCCACGCCTAGATATGGCACCCCACACATGCATCTTCACTGGGTGTTTTGGACGCGGCTTCATAGATATGCGACTTTTTTGTGGAATGCAAGGTGGCAAATCTCTCCAGCGAAACAGTAGACTCGTCAGTGAAGATGCAATCCTGGAAAGTTTCTCCACTGTCGATCCATGCTTGGGCCTGGACCACTCTCTTGATTGTGTTAACGTCCCTTATCATAGGGTACGCTCTGTAATGACAAGGAATAAATAATTTTAGAGATACAGTACAGTTTCTTAAACAACACTTTTACCTCCTGTACTGTCCAGTACTAACCTCACACGTCCATATTTCCATCCAATTCTGCGTCTTATCTTCTTTATGCTGGTCTCGGATACATGATATTGTGATTTTGCTGCAGAGTGTATTTGACCCTTAATGCACTCTTATCATCATTCTCTTCACTTATTTTGTTGACCAGAACAGTTGTCTCCCTACAATGTACACAAAAACAACAACAATCCGGTAAGTTACAATGCAGTAGGCCACAAGCACAGCACATCATTTGCAGTAAAAATAGTATACAATGAGATAGATCTACACAATATATAGTTCTATTAATATGCAGCAATATACACAATAGATATACTGTAGTTATATAAATATACCGAAATAACTATAAATGAGATAGATCTACACAATACTGTATATAGTTCTATTAATATGCAGCAATATAAACAATATATATACTGTAGTTATATAAATATACCGAAATAACTATAAAATTAGATAGATCTGCACAATATATAGTTCTATTAATATGCAAAAATATACACAATAGATATACTGTTGTTATATAAATATACCGAAATAACTATAAAATTAGATAGATCTACACAATATATAGTTCTATTAATATGCAGCAATATAAACAATAATAGATATACTGTATTATATAGTTATATAAATATACTTACGCATTAGTTACCGTTGGTGTCCTCGTGCGCTGTCTGGTTTTGCCGTGTGCATGATAGCTCACGGTGGTTGATGGCACAACTAGGCCAGAAGCAGCTAACTAGCGTTGGATATCTGCAATTCGTTGTGCGCTCGAGTTCATCTCCTTAATTCTCATGCTGAGATCCTTTGAAATCTTTTTAACAGGCATTGCTGCGAGTAGAAAGAAATACAAACACAAGAATGTATATTCGATGTTTAGTCGATGTGTATTCAATGTGCAGTGAATCCACAAAATGGATGGTGTATTTATACGTTAATGACTCACATTAGAGTACGCCCACTTTCAACACCTGTACCTCGTTGCATGCATAAAAGGTTACACACTTTGCATAGCCCACCACTCGATGATCTTTATCTGAACTTGCCCTTGTCCAGATACTGCATTGTGCCATCTGCTTCCATGGATCAACCCCGATTCTACGGACGCAAGAAGCCTCTCGCCTCTGCCGTGCCTATCACACAGAAAAAGCGAAAGGCGGCAGCCGTTTCCAAGCCAAGGCCAAAGCGACAGGCTAAGGCTAATAAAGAAAACCTTCTGCTGACCCCAAAGGCTAAGGGTTTTAATACACGTACGCCTTATTATGTCAAGAAGAAATACGGTGATGTACACTCAACGCAAAACAAATGGCAGCCAACCCATCGAACCCACAGGCCACTTCCTCGTTTATGCTTCAACGACTCTGCCACCACTCTCGCGGAAATCTACAGCCCATCTTCTCCACTACTCGTCCACGATGCTGCCGCTGCTCTCCCGGAAACCCACAGGCCATCTTCGCCACTGCTCTTTGACGCCGCTGCCGCTGGTGCCCCTGAAATCCACGGGTCACTTTCTCCTTTACGCTTAGACGATTCTGCCGCTTCTCGCCCAGAAATCCACAGGTCACTTTCTCCATCCCTCTTCGACGACGCTGCCGCTTCTCCTCTCCCGGAAATCCACAGGTCACCTCCTCCATCCTTCTTCGATGACGCTGCCGCTTCTCTCCATGGAACCCCCATCTCATCCTCCGTAGCACCCATCCACCCAGATGTCCACAGCACGCCATGCACAAGAACCAGCTCATTAGATCGCATGCTGAAAGGGTTAAGTGTGGATATCCCCGTGGAACTCTACTGTGCTGGTAAAGATAGATCTGCTTCTGGAGACCATGCTAAATATGGATCAACGGATGCAGAAGATGGATCAACGGATGGAGAAGATGGATCGACGGATGGAGTAGATAGAGACTGACATGGCGGGGATACATAATTTGCTCGGTGTTCATGCCCCTGTATCCCCGACGCCAGAGCAGGAGGGTGGCATGGATGTGATGAATGGGAACTTCGACCGCCTTCCAACACCAAGCGCACCCCCTCCACCAGAAGAATTTGTGTACATGTATGCCGTTGAGGAGGAGGATAACATGACAACCCCGTCAAGACCACGCCAGGAGACAACACGGCGACGAAGACAGGAGGAAAGCTTCCTCCCAGACAACCTACCCTCGCCCGCTGCCACAAGCACACCCGCTCACAGAAGAACACCTGCTCCCAGAACCCAACCTACATACACTTGCATCGATACGGTGCCCGACATCATCCTGCGCGAGCTGCAACCGGCACTCAGGGAGAAGTATAGGGTGATGAGTGCTGGTTTACCCCAGAAGTATGCCATGTTAATTTTTAAGCACCACGTGTCCTACTTTGTGTACTGCGGGTGGGTCTACAAAGTGAACTACGAAGGAAATCGCGAAAAAAGGGCGCTTCCTGAAAATTTAAGAAGGACTATTGTGGAGGAATTGTGGTGCTATTTTTCAATAACAGATCCTTTAATGAAAATCGGTCAAGACTCCATTAATGGCATTTTGTGCCATACAAGGCCTCGGCCATGGAAGGACAATCTGGTGGGAATTTACCTGACTGTTCAACTGTTGTTTATTTTTTGTAAATGTTTTTGTAAATGTTTTGACTTTCTGTACTTTAATAAAGGAGATGTTGCGTGTTTTAACTTGTATTAATAAAGAAATGTTTTTACTTACTGTACACAGGACCTGCACAATTCCAGTCCCCGAGGGCCGTAAAGAGGCCCGGTTTTCAAGGTTATCCTGAAAACCGGGCCTGTTTGTGGCCATCAAGGACTGGAGTTGTGCAGGCCTGACTGACTGTTCTGTACACCATCCTACTGTAAATGTTTTGACTTTCTGTACTTTAATAAAGGAGATGTTGCGTTTTTTAAATTTTATAAATAAAGAATTTTTTTTTAAAAACCATACTGTTGTACTGACTGTAAACCATACTAACATAATACATGTAGAATAAATGCATACTTTTAATTTTTTCGGGTTTATTATACAGTATATATAAAAGTATATATAAAAAAAGTATTGTATACGGTCTGAAAACATTAGCATACTGTTTCACGTATTCTATCCTAATCAATAACAACGGCCACTAAACTGTAGACTCCGGTACTTGTTTTTTTTTACTCAGATTCAGCAATGTGCAGGCATTGTAACACAAAGCGATATTATCCATTGAAATCCCTCCATTTGCCGTTTTCCGCATGAGATGACAAAGTTTTCTTTTCTGAGGAACAAAAAAAAAGTAAAAGTTTTACTGTAATGGTCAGTCAGTCCCCTAAAGAAGTTCCCACAGTCAGTCCCACCAATAATTTTCTCGGGGGGCGTCTCCTGTTCACATGCTCATGCGCCTACCGTCGATGTGATGACACGCATATGCGTTTCAAGAAGGTTCCAATGCGCATGCGCCTAGCTTTTCACCAATTGTGCTGTATCTACTGTAGAAGCTGCTCAGCCAATGATATTGCTTACAGGATAATCGCTTGACTTTTGAATCGCACTGATATTGATATTTTCAAAATAACATCCCATCGTATCAATTGATACCGGGGTAGTACGAATAATCAATGACACGGTTGCTTGATAGCTACGATTTAATACATTTTTAATCCACATCACACGTTACTTTGGTAATATATGTTTTAAGGATTTATTAAAAGTTAATTTTTACACTTGGGTGGTGTGCATTTAAGTGAATTCTTTTGGGGGCACATCCATTTTGTGTTTCCCCTTCCCCTTGTCTGATTCACTTTCAGTTCACAGTTTGCACCCACCCCTTGATTACCTCACCTATGTATATAAACACTTTATTCAATTAGTATGGTCCTGTGATCACTCCCCACTCTTTGTTGTTTACTCTTAAAGCATACACAAATGGCCACTTGTGAGTAGGATTTTAACAGTGTGTGTTCATTTAATAAAACGTTATTACGCCATGCTGTTTTTCTTTTCTACTTTAAGCCACTGCTGAAGAGAATATGGAGAAGTGCATCTGATGAGAGGAAGGCACTAGTAAGTGTCAAGCCCTACAATTCTAAGGTTATTCTGATTTTCTACAATATCAACGTGTATTATACATTTCTCTGTGTTCTGTGTTTTCTCTATATCTCCCCTCTACACATATTGAGGAGAAGAAGACTTAAAGTCTACGCGCTGGAGGACTCTGCTTCTTCTCTACTTTTCTTCCCGTATCATTTTAAGGGAGGATTTGTGGACACTTTCTACAATCTAGTATTAAAGGATATCGAGTCACTGTGTTCCAAACCATATGAATATAATTCAAATCTTTCCAGGGGTGAACTGGATGCATTGAACATTCTCAAAAATAGTCACAATGTTGTCATTAGACAGGCTGACAAGGGGGAGGCATAGACATCAAGGACAAGTCTGATTACCTCAAGGAGGCATTCAGGCTCCTGGGTGACTTGGCCTTCTATTCTGTCTTGTCGACAGATCCTATTGAAATTTATCAGAAATTGTTGAAGAAACTTCTCACTAGAGGGTATTATTTCAAAATTTGATTTTAAGTTTTTATTTTGTTCACATCCACTCACCCCCATTTTTTATAATTTGCCAAAAGTGCATAAGTCGCTGTTTGATCCCCCTGGAAGCCCCATTATCTCCGGGATGGAGTCGATGATGCCGGGCCTATCCAAATATGTTGATTATTACCCTTTGTAGCCTGTCACGGTGGACACAAAATTATCAACACTTTTTATATTTTTGGGATTCTCGATTGAACACAAGAAGGAGCAAAATAAATTGTGATTTATTTCCTTAGTAGACAAACACACGACAACTTCAGAATACACTTAATACAATACTTACTGGGCTGGGGAAACTAAATAAAATGTCCTTTGCGAGAAAGCGCAAGAAATGCAGTCTCTGTTTAAAGGTCCCATCGCTAGATCGCAACTTGCCGATCTAATAACTTGGCCAAATCAAAGAATTTCGTTAAAGTTCATAGACATTCATTCGGGAGTCACCAGTGCTAACGAATTCCGAAGTTTGGGGTAAATTCTTGGTTTCAATGGTATTAACCCCTTGCATACTGGAACCGCTACCGCTGTGCTTGAACGAAGTCCTTCGTAAAGCGTAGTCACATCATGAATCGTATCTGGATCACTCTGGGGATAGTCCAGCGGCCACAGTTATAGGATGATCCAGGCTATCCTTAACATGTGCACCCAATCCCCTCAGTGATTATATTTCACCCACCAATCTCCATTTTGCCCGCAGTTTGCAAATCCGGACGAAAAGGCTTTCCGGTTTGCAAAGCGCAAGTTTCAGCTTGACACCTATGCAACTTAGCATATCTGGAATACACCCTTTTGTTGGCGCCCCTTAGTCTGGGGTTTGGCCCCAAGATGTCAATGGCCCGGAATCTGTAACTTATCAGGATTCGGCCATGTTTACATTATGGTGTTCTGAGGCTTTTCATTCCTGTCACATCGCTAGACTGCGGGTCTCTGGCTCAGCTGGACCTCTTTGAAGTGCAGGAAAGAAAATATCCTCAGCTCATTCACCCCTAACATATTTACAGGTCAGAGGATTTTTCCCGGGCTCACAGAAAAAACTGTTCCTGCCTGTACAGTTTAAATTCACAGTATTACACACTTTATTAAAACTTCATGTTCTAGGTGTACAATGACTGTAATTTTTATATGTATGTTTGTGTTTTACTGATTTATACTTGAACACCAAAAATCAGGGTGCTGGGTGCCTCCGTTCGCGAGTTAGCCCCCTTAATTGAAATGCTGGCTTGTGGGAGCCAAGTTCACCTACTTCCCACGTCAATTGATACACTTCCCACAGCAATTGACTTTCTGCCTTTCAAGTTACGGGGTTAACAAGGTACGGATACATTTTTATCTGTAAACCACTTCAAATCTAACCGCAAGCCACTTATTCAATTGACTTGTGGTTACGGGGTTGAATATATAGAAATGGATACCCATACTTCAAACAGACCACTAACCGCAGCCACACTTCTTCAATCAGCGCTGGCTCCGGAACTCACGACTCCATCTTGTGTCTCAAAAGAATATAGCAGGCATTGCATTTACTTTTGTTACAGCAGGCAGGGAATAGCCTGCAAATCGGGGTTAAGAAGGCTGGGACAGGGCAAATACAGCAGTGCAGTGCAAATACTTTTAACCCTTTAATTCCCAATGCGAGTTGGGATTAATCAGCCAGGTATAATACCTTTATTTAGGCCTGATTAACCCTGTTTTCACCACATAGCCAAGCTCAGGTCACATATTAGGAATACGCTCCACGTTGTTGACTCCATCTCGGAGTTTAAATGGAAGCCTTCTTATCTCTGGGCCACATGTGATGTGGCTTCCTTATACACATGCATTGATCATTCCAGGGGGATTTAAGCTATCAAGTATTGGCTTGATACCGACTTATCCATTCTGGCTATTCACAAAATATGTATCCTTGATAGTATTAGGTTTATTTTGACTCACAATTATTTTTTGTTTGAGGATTAATTTTATTTACAGATCTGTGGAACGGCCATGGGCACGATGTTCGCACCTACCTATGCCAATCTTTTTATGAGATATTGGGAAGAAATATCGGTGTGCCAGAATACGGAGCTCAGGCCTCGTGAAATATGGCCGTTTCATAGATGATATAATATGATATGGGATGGCGAGGAGGCTATTCTATCCAATATTCTGAGTTCTTTCAACAATAATAATCTAGGACTTAAATTTACGTTTGAGATCAATGCTTCTTCTATAGTATTTTTAGATCTCGTTCTAGCTTCAGATTTAGATTTCAATATTGTGACTGCTACTCACTTCAAATCAGTATCTCTGAACAACTATGTGCATGCATCCAGCAACCACCATGAACAGTGGCTCAAAAATATCCCGTTAGGACAATTTCATCGGTTAAAAAGAAATTGTACTACAAAAAAAAGATTTTTATTGTCAATCAGAAACCCTAAGTGACAAATTCATAGCCAAAGGCTATGACACTAAACTTGTCTCAGACTCCTTCAATAAAGAAAAGGCTATGGATAGGTCCCTTTTACTTAGTAAGTCAAAATTGAAGAGGAAAACACGCTTAAGTTATGGCACCCCTAGAACAATGGTTGAAAATAACACCACTGGTTTGAGGTTTATAACCACTTACAACCAGTCATCCAGGTTAATTCGTAATATTTTGAATGACCACTGGAATGTCTTAAAGTGTGATCCTCAACTACTGTAGGACCTATCCTTCCAGACAAGGCTTCGATCATCTTTCGAAAGGTCAGAAATATTAAAAATATTATTGCTCCTAGTAAAGTAAAGTTAGGTGATTCACCGGCCACGTCCGCCCCTGTGGTCCTTAATGGTAACCACAGGTGCGGTAGAGGTTGCTGCATCACCTGTAAACACTTGAGGTCAAATCCAACTATTTTTTCCCTAAAAACAGGTACTGGGAATATATTGAGAGCAATATCAATTGCCTTAGCACATACATAGTATATATGCTACAATGTGGTTACGGCCAGCAATATGTTGGTCGCACCACACGTTTATTAAACACACGCTTCCTGGAGCACAGGAGGAATGTTTTAAATGGCATTGATTCCCATAGTGTACCCCGACATTTCAAATCAGTACACAATCAGGACCCTAAGACAATGACTATTATGGGTCTTGAACACATTGCTCCTTCTGCTCTAGGAGGTGACCGCTTTAAAACTTTGTGTCGACAGGAAACATTTTGGATCCACCAGTTGGGTACGCTTATCCCTGGTGGACTTAATGAGTGTCTTGATATGAGCACTCTGGTCTAGTCTCCTCTTCCCTTTATGTCTCTCCCCAGCAGTGTATGAAATTCACACACTATCTCGCTCCATGTTCTCTCTCAAATATTTATCTGCATTTGTCTAAAATAACATCTTGTGCTTGCTATTAGTACAGTATACATTTTCATCATATATATAGATTAAATCTGTATACCCCATCTATTATGAGTGTACTATACCTCATTATTCCGTTTAGGGATTTAGTGCAAGTCTAGTTCCCCTCTCTTTATATTTATACATGATTATCCACCTGTTCTAATACTATGCCAAATTTGCTTTGTGGGTATTTTTGTCAATTCCAGTTCATATATTTTAATTTGTTTTATCAGTAGTTTTTATTAAGATGTTTTGGTATAAACTTTTTTATGTATGTATGTCACTTGTTATGATAGCATTATATATATTGAGCCCTTATGCTAACAGTTTTCAGGTTTTTCTGAGAGCTGATTATCTATTGGCTCAACAATCAAGAGTTAAACCAATGAAAGTGGCAGTCACTGGTTACTAGGCAACCTCAGGAACATAAATATACAGCCTATGGACTCCTATCTATCCCCTTTGAAAAAGTCGCACGTGTGTGACGAAACGCGTTAGGGTACGTCATCACGCATTGACATTACGTCATCACGCATGTGCACGATCAGCCGGGTCGCACACGGAGCAGATTCGTGGCTTTACAATACAGGAGGCTTGATTCCTGTTACAAACGGAACCTTTAAGGATGCTTAAGAGGTGTTTTCAGCCTCAGCAGACCACTGTCTTTTCCAGTCCAAGAAGCAAGACTGACTGTGGATAACAGGCGCTGAGATATCCAGTTGGCGGTGATATTGATTCACAAATGGCCTATTTTTACTCTATCCTTCTGAGTGATATTCCTCCCCTCCCTCCCCTTTCCCATCAATAAATGTACTTTTTCACTCTATGGGGCATGCGCTCTCTCTTCTCTCTTTTCTCTCTCTCTCTCTCTCTGTCTCTCTGTCTCTCTCTCTCTCTCTCTCATATAAAAAGCATCCGGCGCAATGTAGAAATATAATAATTTTAAGAAAGATACATTTGTTACTTATGATAATCCCTAGTATATTACCAGGGATAGCACTAGCATTGCATAAATAATAAACCAACAAACAATCAACCGACTAAGGGCATCATGCAGTAAGCAGCGAAATAATGCATTAGCCAGTTTAGCAATTAGCCATGTTTTTGGCGTGTTAAACTAGCTGTATGCTGTAAGGGGCGAATCCCTGGCGAATGAATTAGCCACCACCATTTGATGAAATGGCGTGTAACCGGTGCCGGGACGACTGCCGGCGAGAAACTGCCGAGAAGCCGTCCCCTGCCGAGTTGTGTTTGCAGTAGAGAGAGATCCGCTGCTCTCTCGGCGCAAACATCAGCACAATAAAAATTATTTTGAAAACCATTTTTAGTCATAGTGTACATGTGCAGGGGGTCTCCGGAGCTGAACCGCATTGGTTTCTGGTCCGGGGACCCCCTGCTTCCCGAGATACAGGCCCCTTTATGAGGTGCCGGTATCCCTCTGCATTTAAAGGTCCCGATCACGTGACCGCGGAATGTAAACAAAGCAGAGGGATACTGGCACCCCCTAAAGGGGCCTGTATCTCGGGAAGCAGGGGGTCCCCGGACCTAAAACCAAAGCGGTTCAGCTCCGGAAACCCTCTGCACATCTACACTATGAATAAAACACACATATCAATAAAGACTCGTTCCTTACCTTACAGGGTATCTGCTATGGTAGCGAAGCAGCATGAATATTTATTTAATAATACTGTACAGTGAGCAGGGGGTCCCCCGAGCTGAACCGCATTGCTTTGTGGACCAGGGACCCCCTGCTTCCCGAGTTACAGGCCCCGATATGTGTGATCGGATGGGCAGTGTCGCCGCCATGTTTATAGCGTCCCATACGCTACGTGCCCGCAATAAACATGATGTCCACACTAACCGATGCCCCAAACCGGGGCCTGTAACTCGGGAAGCAGGGGGTCTCTGAGCTACAAATCAATGCGGCTCAGCTCAGGGGGCCCCCTGCTCCCGCACAATATTATTAAAATACATTAATGCTGTAAATTGCTAAGTATGATACTCAAATACGCAAACGATTTACCTACCGAGAATTTGGTGATGTCTGAGTCAGTCTTGTCTTTTGTTTTCTTGTCGTCCCCCCTAGTGCAATATATCACTTCTTCATGTTAGCTGAATTTTATTCTAATTGCTTATATCAGTGTCATGTTATACTTTGTTCCTGTACCTTACCTGAATAAAAATACAAGTTATAAAAAAAAAAAAAAAAAATACATTAATGCTGCTTTATTGCCATAGCGGATAGCCGCTAAGGCAATGAAGGGGTTAACGCATAATAGCATGTTTATTGGGGACAAATGCCCCCAATAAACATAGCAGCAATACACAACATACAATACAGTAATGGGCAACATTACTATTATCCACAAATGGATAATAGTGCAGTTGTCCATTTAAAATACATACAGAACAATAAAGACATTAAATACATATAGCACTCACCCATGTGCGGCTGCCACGATGAAGGCCATCCTCCTCTTCATCCTGCCCCATCCGCTTCTGCAAAACAGACACAAGAATAAAAACATTCAATGTAATGTCCCCTAACCCCTTAATCACCATAGCGGTTATTAACCGCTACAGTCATTAAGGGGTTTACCCACCATCACCCACATACCCACCCACCCCCTGAGGCCTAACCACCCTCACCCACTACCCACAAGGGAGTCCTACCACATACCCTTGGGGCCAATACCCCCTCCCCCCAGCACATACAGTACAATAATGTGCCAAATAAATATTATCCACATAGGGTAAATACATTATTTGGCCATTATTAAACACATTAAATACCATAGTAAAATAAAGAAAATTCTACTAACCTCATCAATAAGAAGGCCCCGTCGCCAGCATCATCATTCTGTTCCGTTGCCAAAATAATAAATAGCCAATACATTTCAATGACATTCACATACCAATGAACCCCTTAATCACCTTATCGGGTACTAACCTCAAAGGTAATTAAGGGGTGAAGCCATCCTGCAATGGCAACAGCACTTATCCATAACATCCTCAATGAATTAAAAAGCAATTTCCTAAACAAATCTCATGTAATCATTCAATCTAAAGCCTCAAATGCCACTTAAAACATTGCATTTACATTGTATACATGTAGCATAAAATGTAAGCTACATGTACACGCTGCAAATCAATGTTAACAATACAATAATCCAACTAAAATAGCATTACATCACAAGAAGTATATTATGTTATCCAATAAAGTCACCATCAATGAATTAACATACATAAATTACATCCCTAAACAATTAAAATACCATCCATACCAGTTACACAATTAACTACTGTATAGCAACCGTTACAGAGAACAAGTTAGCATCATACAAAAAAGGACACCAAAAATTTCAATATACTAAAGCAAGCCTCACCATTACCTACAATACAGCATAGAAGCCAAAAAATTACATCTCTCTAATAATAAAATACATTTAGCACACATCGATGCATAGCAGCATAGCCAAAATCATTTACAATACTGCAAATCAAGCTTTAACAACACTATCATTTCTTACCCTGTATGTATATATCTCTCTAGACATACATACATACATACATACATACATACATACAGTGGCAAGCAATGATGTGCATAAAAAAAATAAACACATGAAAAAGCAAAAAAAAACACATTTACATTAAATACATTTCTTTATTTAACTTACCATTACTTGACCCACTCACCGACTCCCGTTGATCAGCTTACTCACGAACCAATCCATGAACCAGAACCCATAAAATAAAAAAACATAAAATAATAAACATTAAAATAATAAAACACGGCAATCCAGGGGTCTTATAGTTGTAATCCATCTTCATCTGTATTCTTCTATCTTCTTCCGGGGTCTTCTCCCCATCTGGTGCCACACCCTGGTCTTCTTTCTTCAGTAGGAGGTCCTTCCTCCTTGGCGTCTGGCTTCAAAATGAGACGACATAGGCTTTTAAAGGCCTATGACGTCACATTTTCGTCATATGGTTCCCACGGCCCTGATTGGGCTGTGAAAACCATGTGTTGTGGCCGATAAAAAAAAATGATGACGTCACTTAAAGGCAATGAAAGCACATGGTACGGCAGCCAATCAGAGGGTGGGAAGTCTATCCCTACTCTGATTGGTTCTAGTACCATGTGACAGGCTTTCAATGTCGTCATATCCGTTCTTCCCCAAGCCTCTGTCACATGGTCTACTAGAGCCAATCAGAGTTGGGATGGAGTTATTAGTGTACCAATGAGATAAAATAATGGGTATTAAAAACAGTGATCGCTGAATATTTCGCCTTGAGAAAGCTCTCGCGAAACGCGCGCGTCGGCGGCTTGGTCTTCACACGTGCACGCGCAGGGGTCTGATTCCCTCCGCATCCACAGTCTCTAACCATGAGTTGATGCGGTTCCCTGCCTGCACGATCTATACAGGCTCTCAGAGTGCCCCGATGGACACTTTGAGCCTCGTTGTAATTTGATAAAGGCAACTGTTGCTCTTATGTGGCTAAAGTTTCTAGTTTTGTTCCCCTCTTACTGCTGTTATTCAGGGATCACCTGAGAGCAGCTATAAGGGGATACTTCACTTCCAACACACAGTCTGTTTCACTCAGCCTACCTACATGTGATCACTAGTGTGTCACGATTCCCCTGAGCACTACTATCACAAAGGTGTGTTAGTCCATGACCCAGTATATACAGACCTCTACATCTGGGTATCTGTCAGCGTTAACCCTCAGGTCTACAAAGGCAAAGTGACACAATGTAATACACATCATACTATTCAAATCATAGTAGGATTGAGCTTAGAGCATTATTTAGGCATCAATCACTATTTGGTGTTTTTATACTGTATGAACCAGTACCACTATTTTATAATTGTGTACACTACCACGTGGTCTAGACAGTCTCTGATATATGGGAGACTGAGTTTATTCTGTGTCACTATGCACACTGTGCAAATAGCCTTTACATTAGTGTCATAAGGTTATTAGAGGTCATATCCTCCCTACCACCGCACACAGAAGGAGGTTACCTTAGGTCAACCTGACTCAATATCCAACTTACCTTAGAAACATTCTACCGAGACTCATTGTATTCTGGAACTGTTCAGATCACATGCAATCATAGTTTATCCACTAAGATTATACATTATTATTCAGTTCATTTTACTCTGCCACTAGTGATTTGCACCCCAATACTTACCCTAGAGCCACCCTGTAAGAATTGCTTTTCACTTCAGATCCTTATAAGGAATGTTGTTTAGTGTGTAACCTGAATATCACGTACACACAGCTATCATAGACCCTGAACCTATACGGTTCGAGTATTGAAGGTCAGATTACCTTCAGGTCGTCTGTTTTTAATACCCATTATTTTATCTCATTGGTACACTAATAAAGTTATGTTTTAAATCATTCACTCATCATACAGAGCGTGAACCTGAGTGCTGCAATTGGGTTCTATCTCTATCCTACTCCCTGGCTCTAATTCTATTCACATTTTTTGTCCAAGCCTGGTGTGCAGCATTTGTTCACACCTTTGGGGTGGGGTGTTCAGAGTCGGAGTATTATTTAACAGCTGATTTTAGGAATGTTACATTTTCTTTGACAAAGCACAAACTGAGGCACGAAATGCGTTAGAGGTTTCTCCTGCATCGTTGTTATACAAGATGTGTTAAATAAATATATTTTTAATTAGCATTGACCTTCACTCCAGCTTTTTTACCAGCAGTGCCCCGCTACTTATTCTCTTTCATTCCCTACTAATGCATAGCTAGGGAGAGCCTCTGAGTAGGTTTCAATTTTTGAGGCTAATGCTTTCTGTACTTGTCTGGAAAAGTTGGGGTTACTAGCGGGAGATTATGCTACACACTCCTTCTATAATTGGGTGGTAACTGAAGAGGCCAGATTGAGGGTATACAGTGTATAGTGAAAATAATTGGGAAACAGGAGTCAATTAATTTGATTCTTATGTTAAACCACA
>WSYH01000104.1:1416-15796 GCA_036426205.1 Ascaphus truei
AGCATCTATACCTATTTCCACTCCAGTGGCCCCGACTTTTGAACCACGATTACCTACCCCTAATCACTATGCTGGTGATCCTTTGGGTTGTCGGGAATCCTGAACCAATGTTCAATACAGTTCGAACTGCTTCCGTCTCATTTTTTCTCCCAACGCTCGAAAGTGGCATTCATCATTTCCCTTCTGACAGACGATGCCCTGGCCTGGGCCTCTCCGATCTGGGTGCTACGACCAGACCTGACCTCCGATACCAATCTCTTCACCGCTGAGTTCCAGAGGGTCTTCGACACACCTGGTCGCAAGGTAAATGCCGCTTCTACCCTTCTCAACATTTCTCAGGGGTATCGTGGCCCGCTATGCGCTGGAGTTCCGGACTGTGGCCTCTGAGACCAGCTGGAATGACGAGGCCCTGTCGGCAGCATTCTGGCAGGGGTTGTCCCAGCATCTCAAAGACAAGTTGGCGTCCCAGTACCGTCCCGGAAAACTTGAAGATCTGGTGGCTCTTTGCATCCGCATGGATCTGCATCTTCAGGAGAGAAGAATGGAGAAGGGCAGACGACAACAAGGTATACAACCTTCTACCTGTCATCCAGCAAGCTCCGTGCCTCCTGCAGCACCAACGCTAGATGAACCTAGGCAACTAGGAGGGACCTGGCTTTCGTTTGGTGAGAGTGTGACGATAGCTTTGTAACAGACTATTAATAATACACACCAAATATCACTGGGTTGAATTGAACGAGGCTTAGATATGATAAAATATAATTTATTCCTTGAAAAAGGTGAACACACGAGATATACAAATAACAGACAAAATATGCAGTTACTTAAAGTTGGGAATAATGAAATAGTCAGAAATCGTGACTAGTAGTTCATACAGCAATCTTGAAAATCACAAACGACACGAAAGACAATAGCCATAGGCTGAGCCTGGTTCTTATACAATTATCTATTAAGTAAAATGGTCTTTTAGTTTAACATTTTTGGCCAAAATTGTTGTAAGCCCCTGAGCCAACTGCACGGCAGACCACAATTCAGGGGTCCCTAACGCTAATATAAATTCTGCGACTTGGTCTGGCTTACCTCGCTGGTCCCCGCAGTGACCGCCGCCTTCGTTGGTCCCGATTGCAGGGAGACTGGAGTGGCCGCCACCGGCATCATCTGGGCCGAGCAGCAACGGGCCGCTGCCGCAACAGCGTCCGGGGTTGGTACAGGTAAAACGGTGCAGGACAAGGGTCCCAGGTCTTTGTGGAGTAACAAGGCTCCCGCCAAACCAGGTAAAATAACCCCCTCCCGCAATCCCTGTCCCTCCCCCCACTCAGAAAGGGCTCCGGCACTTTGCCGGAATCGCGGCTCTTCCGCCACCGTCGCTGCCATGGGTGAGCCCCGGGTAGCTGCCGCAACAGTACCCGGCTTTGGTGCAGGGTCGCCGGCGTGGATTGTGGGGCTCCGGTCATCGCCGACTCAGCCAAACAATGTGACACACCCACCTCCCGCACACCCCAACCCCCCCCCCCCGAATAAAATTGTCGCCGGCAGGATGCCGGAGTGGCGGCTTCTTCTCCGCCGCCGCCACCGGGATCTGATGGATGGCCGCCGCTCTCCGCCGCTAACGGGGTTATCTCTTCCGCAGCTCGTGAGCGCTGGCCCTGAGGGGCTTCTTCACCCGACCGCACAGTCCGGGCACCGGGCATTATTGTGGCCCGTTTGTTGGCAGTGCCGCAGCACCTGCCGGAGCTTCTACGCTGCCGGTGGACGACCCCCCGCGAGGGGCTGCTGCGTCCAGAGCGGAGTTGCTTGAGCGCTGGGCTCTGGGAGCGGGTAAGCGGGTCGGTGCGGCACCAACGCCATGAACTGGGTCCACTTCGCTGGGAACCATGTCTTGCCCAACGCACACACCAGTGCTAGCTCTTTCAGGGTGCCGGGTTTCATGCTCACCGATCGCTGCCTCTCTCTCAGCCTTGCCGGCTGCTGGTCCCCGCGCCGACTTGATGCACGCCTCCGGTCTCGGTGCCCGGCTGCAGTCACATGGATGGCCGGCACTTTGGTTCTGGAGGCAATGCTTTTCACAAGTAGGGGAACAGTGAGGAGGTGCCATATCTTGTGTTATATGTTGTACACTGTGTATTCAATATCTTTAGTCCCAGGAACTCGCAATTACTCTTGAGTTCCCACTATATTACAGAATCCAGCAGTACTCTGTAATACAGGTCCAGTTCAATCCTGCTGCTGCCACCAGTTTTATTAATGCCTGTGACGATAGCTTTGTAACAGGCTATTAATAATACACACCAAATATCACTGGGTTGAACTGAACGAGGCTTAGACATGATAAAATATAATTTATTCCTTGAAAAAGGTGCACACTCGAGATATACAAATAACAGACAAAATATACACTTACTTAAAGTTGGGAATGATGAAATAGTCAGAAATCGTGACTAGCAGTTCATACAGCAATCTTGAAAATCACGAAAGACAATAGCCATAGGCTGAGCCTGGTTCTTATACAATTATTTCCCATTGAACACAACTGTTACGCCGATGCTCGCCACAAACTGAGACCGGACCGCGGGGCTGAGGTGGGGTTATATAATCACCGACCTTCCCCGCCACGGCGCGGTCCGGTTTTGATGGGCCGAGCATACTGTTACGCCGATGCTCGCCACAAACCGGGACCGGACCGCGGGGCTGAGGTGGGGTTATATAATCACCAACCTTAGTCCGCGCAGACTGATCCGGAGTGCGCAGCTCGTAGTCGTACGTAGCAGGGTCAGGATTGGAGAAGGCAGCATCGTTGTTATTCAAGCAGGAGTTCGGCAACAGGTAGTCAGGATTTTTCCGCTTCAGCTTAGGAGCGTGAGGGCGGGAGTGGCTTCTGCGCGAGGAGCGGCCTCGGCCCATGGCGCCGATCTCAGCAAGAGGAGACAGCAGGCTGGCCGAAGTACACCGCAGGCCAGCGTCGGGGAAACCAACGCTTCAGCACAGAAGTCCAAGGTGGGTCACTGCATGGATGTTAGCAGCAGACCTCAGGAAAAGAAGGGTAGCCACTGCTAGGACAGAATGCAGCAGGTACCAGTGCTGGCTAAACACGCTTCAGCACAGGAGACAGGAACAGACGTAGGAGTTGGGGCAATACTGTCTCAGAGGAAAAACCCGCAGGCCCGCCTGCATCCATGTGCGTTTTTTTCCAAAAATGTTTCTTCTGCGGAGAGAAACTACGATGTAGGAAACCGCGAACTCCTCGCAATAAAGATGGCCTGAGAAGAATGGCGACACCTTCTCGAGGGTACTGAGACACCGGTCACTATCCTGACTGACCACAAGAATCTACTCTACATTGAAGGTGCGCGTCGCTTGGGGTCACGACAGGCACGGTGGTCCCTATTTTTCCCCCGTTTTAACTTTCTTATATCATATATTCCTGGTTCCAAAAACGTAAAAGCCGATGCACTATCCAGACAATTCCTGGTCAAGGACAGAGCAGAGGATCGTCAACAGACTATACTTCCTCCCACATGATTTGGTCTGCCAACACCTTTGACGCGTTACCACACATTACCAGGGTTCAATGTAACATCCCTGTAGGCCTCAAGGTTCCAGAAGGATGTCTGTTCACTCCCACGAACTTCCATAGGAAAGTGATGGAATGGGGTCATGCTTCCAGGACTGCTGGTCAGGAGAACAATCGACTTGTTGGAGCGCACCTTCTGGTGGCCAGGCATGCGCAAAGACATTGAAAAATTTGTGGCTTCATGTCCCACATGCGCTCAGAATAAAACACCTCGCAATAGGCCGGCAGGCCTTCTTCAACCACTACCAATTCCAGATCGTCCATGGACACATCTCTCCATGGATTTTATCGTGGAGTTACCCAGCTCTAAAGGGATGAACACCATACTGGTGGTCATGGATCGCTTTTCTAAACAGGCGCATTTCATCCCACTTAAAGGTTTGCCCAGTGCGCCTAAACTAGATTCATTGGCCCATTCGTCATTACGGAGAGGATCAATCCTGTCACCTACCGGCTTAAATTGCCGGCAACCATGAAGATTCCTTCCGCTTTTCACATTTCTCTTTTGAAACCCTTTATCCAGGATCCCCAATCATCCATTCGAGACTTGCCACCTCAGCCTGTTCTTGTGGAGGGTCAACAGGAGTTTGAGGTGCAGACAATCCTCGACTCCAGAGTATCAATGGGGAAACTGCAATACCTCGTTCATTGGAGGGGTTTTGGTCCAGAGGAACGTGAATGGATTCCTCGGGAACAGGTACACGCTTCCAGATTGGTCAGGGCTTTTCATCACAGATACCCTTTGAAGCCTGCCCTGGGTCGTCCGGAGGTCTCCCCTGAAGGGGGGGAGGGGGTGTTGTCAGGATCGCCGCCAGGCTCCGCCCCCAGCACGCATCACGCGGCTGTACCTCTGGCATTCACAGACCGCTATCTGTGCGCACGCAGCTCTGCAATGCTTCATCCGCAGAGGCGCGCTCCCGCAGTATCACCACGGCACCCACTCTTCATCGCACTCCTCGTACGCGCGCAAGCCGCACGCCAACGAACACTAGCAGCATCAGCTGTGTTACACCAGCAGCCAATCCTGCACTACCCTATCGGCTCGTGGCTTATGTGTGAGGTCATCATCTGCTAGTTCTTGATTGGTGCTTTCCCCTTTAAATGCCTTCCTGTTTCACTTTGCTGAACATAAACACTGTTGTGCTGTGCTTGCTACTTCTTGGATCTTCTCTGTTCCTGTGCCTTGCCTGACTCGTGTTGTGACCCCTGCTTGTACCTGGACCTGTCTCTTCTCTACCCCTGGACTTCGGCTTGTTATTGTACCCCCGCTCTCTCCTCTCCTGGATCACAGCTTTGGATAACGACAATTCTTCTCTCTCCAACCCCGGATAACGGCAAGTAGCACGACTTCCCCGAACTCTCCTACCCCGACCCAGCTCCACGACTCCGACTACGCATTCCGGACCTGGCTCCGTGGTTGTAGGGTGGCGGTTATATACATCCCCACCTCAGCCCCGTGGTCTAGTCCTGTTTGTGGTGGGCGCAGCTTGACAGCTGGTCTATCTGAAGTCTAAAAACCTCCCCCTACTAGAAGTTGTAGAGTTAAAACATGTCTCTTCCCCCCTCGCCCTCCCTCTTTCCCCCTAACCCCCCCCTTTCTCTCCATTCCCCCTACTCCCCCCACCCATCGCCCCTGCCCCCACTTCCTGCAGTTGTGGGGTCAAACCTTTTCTCAAAAAATGTGTCTCACAATAAAACTAAATTCTCACGCTGAATGAGAAGCATAAAATAGTGATATTATATTTGTAGAAAATAGCCTTACATCCTTGTCACAGGATATAGTAAGTACAATTATGAAAAGGAAGCTCTTCCTCTCCCTCCCCCCTGATACACAACAGACATACAGGTAAACCCCGTTATAGCACGGTCCTCGGGGTCCACCGAAAAAACAAAATGGCTGCCGCAAAAACAATTTTTAAAAAAAATGGCCGCCGCTTAAGTGCTACCGCGACCTTTGAGAGAACCCAAATACTGTATATGGTTATGTATGTTAGGGACTTCTGTTTATTTTATCATTTTATTTTATGAAACTGTCTGCATACATTGTACTGTGTATAAGAATACAGGCTGCTGTATCGGCAATTCCATGAGGGCAGTGCCAGACAAACTGCGTCAAGGCAACCCTTTGAGACCCTGACAAGTGGCATCCCCTGCCCAAAATCTATATATCTCTCTTCTCTCCCCTCTCTCCTCTCAGGGTGGTACCTGATGCGCTCCTTCAAAGTTTGCCTCAGAGAATCACATTTTAATCAAGCCGCAAACTGGTTTCTCAGCAGACGGTCACTGTTTCCCAGTCCAAATGGATCCTTTAGCTTCCTGAGCGCTTCTTGCAGTGCCAGTGCGTATTGGTGGAGGGCTTCGCCCTCTTTTTGTCTCCTAATAAATAATTGTTTTCTCTGAGTGGTAACTGATGAAGTGTCTCTATAGATACTCTCCAGGTGTCTGATATCTTCGAGTGTCTTTCCCCAGACTAGTATTAACCAGAGAGTAGGACCCGACATGCAGCGCCAAAATTGTAAGAGAGTTAATAAAGTCCCAACCCTTCTCTACACACAAACAGACTAATACAATAATATATCAAAAGCCAGGGTGTGCAGCGCACAGCAAAGATGAAAAGAGCAGGTCTTGCAATAACAGTCCTTTATTATTGGATCATATGGATGTGGGACAGCAGCAAACTTCAACGCGTTTCGTTCAGAGAACTTGGATAAAATATATAGGTATATATTAAACAATAGACCACACAAATCTCTTTACCTGGCATCTGGCAGCTCTGCTCCCGGTGTCTGTCAGTGTTCGGAATGGCCAGCATATCACTGCTGTGTTAGGATCGCACTGCGCATGTGCATGGGATCCGGTTTCAAAGAAGAGACTGTGGCATCCCTGCTTTGTTTACATGAGCCATGTGCAATGCTCTCCACATCCAGACACATGCGCTGTTCATGGCTATGACTAAACACTACACAGACTGTATGGGTGGATAGTGTGTGTGTTAGTGTGTGTCTGTGTGTGCCAGTGTGTTAGTGTCATTGTGTGTGTGTGTTTAAGTGTGTGTAAGTGTGTTTAAGTGTGTGTAGGTGTGTTAGTGCCATTGTGTGTGTGTGTGTGTGTGTGTGTGTGTGTGTGTGTGTGTGTGTGTGTGTGTGTGTGTGTTTAAAACCTCAGCAGTAGAATAAAAAATACAGAAAATGCACAATTGTACAGTATTAACACTTTTATTGATGCATTCTACAACAAAGTACTGTATTTAAAACACCAATTATCGTGTTGTTCATTTTTCATAAATACTGTACATAAAGTACTGAACGTTAAATAACTTTTTGCTCAACACACAAAAACACATACAGTATCCACTGTACAGTAGATACAGCACATACTGAACTCGCAACTGCTTTTTTACAGTACTACATGTAACATTCCAGTTACTGTACATTGCTTTTTGAACATTAACAATTGTGCTGTAATTCCTAATTAAAGTGAAAACCGTGTAATGCACTCTGTGTTCATGTAACCACTGTTCAACAAAAAACATACAGTACTGAACATAATAAAAACAGCTTGAGATTACACTTTAAAAAAAACTATCAAGGGTTGTCTGTTTCAGTGCATCTCTTTTCTTCTTTTTGACGATTTCAATGATTCTTTTTAATTGCAAGATTGTAATTGAATCGATGTTTTCTGTCTCTAGAAATTTAAGTCCTGTTTGTAATCCTACCAGCGCCTCTGTGATCTTTGGTGGCGGCTCTGGTTCCTCGTCCTCATCGTCTTCTGTAGTATTCAAAGCAGTATTTTCACTGCTAAGGCTTTGAATGATTTGTGAGTCCGTCATATGTTCATGGGTAGGACAGCTGCTGTCCCCATCGACCCAAGAGTCAATTGTAGCCCCACTTTCCGTATCAAGGAACGGTTCCAGTACTCGTTCTGCATTGGCCATTTCCTGTTCTGTGAGGCCTTCATTAACATAGTTTGCAAATAACAGATTGGCGGCGGTGACTTCTTCCTCCGTAAACCCCTCAAAGTCAGCATTGTCTACACTGTCACTGGCGACTTCGACGTTAGCCGGCACCGGACGTGCACCTGTTATGTTTCGCCAACATTTCGAAATGCACATTTGTGTGACCGCTTCCCATGCTTCGCCAACAATATAAAAATCTTCTTTTAGATTTATTTTCTTTAAAAATGACATAACTGAACTATCACTTGTGATTATTCAATGTATCAGCGTTTTCCGAAAGTTCATCTTAAAGGTTGCAATAATGCCTTGATCCAGTGGCTGTATTTTGGATGTCGTGTTCTTGGGCAAGTAGCTGACCCTTATTTTTCCATCTCGGCTTATTATGCTATCGGCCGGGGGATGTGCAGGGCAGTTATCAAGTAACAACAAAGCTTTTGTATCCAACCTTTGTTGCCGTAAGTTTTTACGGACCTCTGGTACAAACTGTGGATGAAACCACCTTTCGAAAATACTGGCAGTCATCCAGGCATTTTTGCTAAAGTCATACGGAAAAGGCATAGTACCCATATTCACATGGTGGAAGCACCGTAGTGATTTAAACTTGCCAATACAAAGTGGCTTCAGTTTGTGATTTCCAGTTTGGTTCACACAAAAAAGTACAGTCACTCTGTCTTTCATTTGTTTAAATCCTTGTGTACGCTGGTCATCATTCTTACAGGCCAGAGTGGTATTCGGTAGCATTTTGAAACACAGTCCGGTCTCATCGCAGTTATAAACCTGTTCTGCGGTATAGCCACCATCTTCAATTATCTTCTGAAGCTGGGCAGGGTACGAGCATGCAGCTTCATCGTCAGCTGACCGTATCTCTCCTGATTTAGCGGTTTTCCTTATTCCATGTCGCCTTTTAAAGCGATTTAGCCATCCCTACTTGCCGCGAAGGAGGTTGAAGCATTGCGTGAAGTTGGCTGTGAAACTTTTTGGCTTGCGTTTGCAGATGGGTCCAGACAGAGGTATGCCTTCGGATCTTTCTTGGATAAACCACTGAAAAACACTTTATCCAACTGGGCTGTCTTTAAGTTCACCAAAAAAAAACAAAAAACCCCCCGATGTAAAAAAACGCTTCAGTCCATCGTCTGTTTCTATGGATTTAACTGCATCACGAAGTTTCTCCTCCTCCTTTTTCCATCCACGAACTGTAGACTCATTCAGTCCTAGGTCTCTAGCCACTTTGGTTTGCATGACTCCAGATTTTATTCTGTCAAGCGCAGCAATTTTTTCTTGAACAGTAAACCTCTTACGTTTGGTTGAAGTTTCCGCCATTTCTACCTGCCAGGGGTCTTCAGTATGCCTTTTCCTAGTGTTGAAAACCTGAGGCTTTTAACAACTGATCTGGAGGGCTTAAGTACAGTACCTGAGTACAGTATGTACAGTATTTTACTAGCTCTCAGACAGGACAGTGTGTTGTAGGATAACAATGACAGAGATAACCATGAGCAGAGGGGGTCAGAGGTTTGTTTAGGTGTCACTTTATTACAGTTTTATTCTATTTTACACACAGTACTTTTTGTTGTATTATACAGTACATGTTATCACTTCATTTGTGTTAATTATTATTCAATTTTTAATCCTTTTATTAAACTTTAATGTCATGTTTGTTTAACCTTTACTGCGTCTCCATGGTTACTGGTGTCAAATGACCCCGCAGGGTCACGTTGCCATGCCGTCACGTCACATGACCCCGCTGGGTCATTACACGCCGGAACCGCAGAGGAGCAGGGGGAACAGGCAGCCCACATCCACATCTCACGAGCCGCACACACGGCGCATGCGCATGGCGCACGTGCACGTGAGGGGTGTCTGAATTTCCTGTACATTTGAAAATCTAAACCATACGCCTATTTTAAAGAATGTTCGCTGTTGGGTGCACGTTTCATTTACTAATTTCATAGTAAGCACAAATTCTTTTCATTGGATCAACACATGAATTGAACGTGTTTTCTTTTTTTTTTGTACGAGTTAACGGAAGCATAATCTATTTAATAACTGTATATTTTAGCTGTGATCGTGCCTATGCTAAAAGTATACGCTGCAGAGGATAGCCTTAATATGTACAGTACATTGTTTGGTCTAAATGTTTTTTTTTCCTCTTCGGGGATGGTTAGATGTTTAAGTGATGCTCCTGTTGCCCTGTTCTTTGAACTGCAGTGTTTCTATCACACAGGTAAATCTTCTAAAGAGAGAACATATCTGTGATGATTGTGTATTAAGTTTACCCTGCCAAACATGCCTCTAAGTAACTGAAATACAATTAAGAAAGCCTAACTTTAAATCTATTCTTATTAGATATGTTTCCCATCATACTATGCAATTGTAGGCTTTCTAGGTCAGAAGTTCCTATATAACCTTGTGTGCTTTTATATCTGATGCAGTTTTCCATGTCTTTAGTATATAATACCCTGTATTTTTAATTGTTGACATGCGCTTACCTTGGTGTTGTTAATATAATGACATAATTACATCATTTTTACAATGCAACAAAATGGTTATGTTAAATCCCTTTGATCACACACCCTCCCGCTGCAATATGATTTGTGCAACACACAACCTTTGGAGAAAGAAAAAATGATTCTGTGTGCTTTGTTTTTGTTCTCTGCAGCTTTTATGCGTACTGTACTATGTTTCCAGACTTGGCCCCGTGAATGTAATAGGTGTGGCAGAGATGTAGATGACAAAATACAGCATTCAGTCCTATGGGATTCCCCTTCCCCCCCCAAATGCCATGAAATATTGTACCTTGAATGAATTTGATATGCAGGATGTTAAAATATCATTTGAAATATGATTGCTAGGTATATTGGGGATATTACCTTTGACAAAGTGAAAACTTATGCTAGAGAGCAGTTACCAGTGACATGCCATTCCTTTTATGTGATTTATTGAACATCAGTGAGCAAACCGAGTTCCTTTTCTCTAAAGAGTGATCCTAAGCACTTGATACAAGTGTGTAAACATACTCTGATTCCTACTGGGGTTGTCCCCCTGCTGGCGTTGTTAAACTCTCAGAGAAGCCTGAGAAATACTCACAGATGACATAGATAAACATAAGTATACAGCAGTGCTGTATAATGATATGAGTATCTCTAGACACATAGCATCTCTATCTGTAGACACGTTCAGCCCACCCAACCTCCCTCTTACAAAAAAATTGCCCCACCATGACTGCCATGTTCTTATTTTGCATTGCTGCCTCCTAAAACTTGGCACCCTTTTAGAGAAATTGCCCCCTTCCCCCCACACACTGTGAACTGTCTCTTTAACTAGGGGGCAATGTGCTTCTCTATGCTTTGGAAGCGGTCTGAGCTCTATTCAAATGGATGTTGTTTAGAGATTACCTGACATGGAGAAATGAAAAGTTCAGTCCGCGCTCTGGCTCTTTAAACTTGGAGTGTTGGTCCCTCTCAGTTCTCTTGCTGCTTCTGTGTTTATGAGGTGTCTCCCCCACCTCCAAATGTGGTCTCCACCGGAACCCCGATGGTGATACCAATATCAGCAAAACAAGAAAAAACACAAAAGCGCACCAAGATGAGAGATAGATATTGTATTAGCAACAAATAATAAAATTAGTAACTTACATATAAAATTTCTTTAATAATCCCCGATGCTGGTGTCTATCACAGGAGTAGGGCATCACATAGGAAGTATGATGGGTAATCTCAGTTCTGAGAGATCAGACGAGCAGCGCTGGGGCTGTCTCTGTTCACTCTCCTGTCCTCCACGTGTGGTAGGAACCGGGGCCTTCAATAGGTGTCCTTAGGATGCCTTAGGATGCCTGTCGTTTTTGATGCATAGAGAAACGATCGGAAATAAGCAGGAACGTACAACTTGAGTGTGTACTGGTGGTGGGTAGAAACAGCCAGCCACAACAGTCGCGACTGTTGTGTGGCTGCGGTTTTACTACCCACCACCAGTACACACTCAAGTGTACCTTGTCCGCTTATTTCCGATCGTTTCTATGCTACAAAAACGGACAGGCATCCAAAAGACACCTATTGAAGGCCCGGTTCCACCACACGTGGAGGACAGGAGAGGTGAACAGAGACAGCCCCAGCGCGCGGGTCTGATCTCTCAGAACTGAGATTACCCTTCATACTTCTATGTGTGCCCTACTCCTGTGATAGACACCAGAATCGTGGGGGATTATTAAAGAAATTTTATATGTAAGTTACTAATTTTATTATTTGTTGCTAATACAATATCTATCTCTCATCTTGGTGCGCTTTTGTGTTTTTTCTTGTTTTGCTGACATGGAGAAATATCTGCACAATATATAGAGTAGGGGGCTGTGTTTACAGTTGTTTTGCACTATGGGTCAGTACCTGCACTGCAAAGTACACCATGAAAAAAAGAAAAGGGTAAATTGGGGAATACCCTAAAAATATATATATAACACAGGGGGGGTACCAGGGGCGGGGATGTTATGTCCCAATTTATGCCCACCCCAAAAAAAAAAAAAAATTACAAATAATTAAAAAAAAACGGGAGCCACGTGAAAACCGCGTTATAACCGATTTCGTGTTATAACGGGTCGCGCTATAACGGGGTTTACCTGTACTAACAAATAGACTATTTATTCGCCACCAAAAATATTCTCCATACTTCCTCCCATTCAGATATTGGCCCAATTACCTGGTCGGACCACGCGCCAGTTGACTTGACCCTCTCCCTCTCCTTTGCTAAACCATGCTCCTTCAACTGGAGGCTAAACAACTCACTCCAAACTTCCCTGATATAGAAAACAAAATTTAAAAATCCTTAAATTAATATTTTAATATAAATAAAAGATCTGTTATCTCTCCAGCGGCGCTTTGGGAGGCCCATAAGACAAAGATCAGAGGCAACATAATTTCTATTGCTTCCCATAGGAAGAGAAATAAATTGAATTTGTATAAAGAAGCTCGAGAGTTAGATCTGGAAGAAAGCAGTATAGGTTATTTGGGTGTAGGTATAGGCCAGTTAAGAAATATAGGGTAAATAAGATATCCAGGTCCAGAGTGTGAGACAGAGACAGTGTGAGAGAGAGACAGAGTGTGTGTGTGTGAGAGAGAGACAGTGTGTGAGAGAGAGAGACAGACAGACAGAGTGTGGGTGAGAGAGACACAGAGTGTGAGTGAGAGAGAGAAAGAGCAACAAAAGAGGGGGGTGTGAGAGGGTGTGTGTGTGAGAGGGTGAGGGAGAGAGAGGGTGGGAGAGAAAGGGTGAGGTGGAGAGAGGGGTGGAGGGGGAAAGAGAGAGAGGGTGAGGGGGAAAGAGAGAGAGGGTGAGGGGGAGAGAGAGAGGGGGAGAGGGAGAGAGTGAGGGTGAGGGGGAGAGAGAGAGGGTGAGGGGGAGAGAGAGAGGGTGTGAGAGAGAGAGTGTGAGAGAGAGGGTGTGAGAGAGAGGGTGTGAGAGTGCGAGAGAAAGGATGTGAGAGAGAGAGAGGGTGTGAGAGAAAGAGTGGGTATGAGAGGGAGAGGGTGTGAGAGAGAGGGTGTGAGAGATAGGGTGTGTGTGAGAGAGAGGGTGTGAGAGAGGATGAGAGAGATGGTGAGAGAGAGAGATGGCGAGAGAGAGGGTGTGAGAGAGAGAGGGTGTGAGAGAGAGAGGGTGTGAGAGAGGGTAAGAGAGAGAGAGTGAGAGGGTGTGAGAGAGAGAGAGGGTGTGAGAGAAAGGGTGTGTGAGATATATACTATATAGCTATATACTGTAGGTTATTTCGGTATAGTTATAGGGCAGTTAAGATACAGGGTAAATAAAATATCCAGATCCAGAATGTGAGAGAGTGTGGGTGCGACAGAGAGTGACGAGAGAGAGTGTGGGTGCGACAGAGAGTGACGGTGAGAGTGTGAGTGAGAGTGTGGATGTGACAGAGAGTGACGGAGAGAGAGTGTGGGTGTGACAGAGTGACGGAGAGAGAGTGTGGGTGCGACAGAGAGTGACGGTGAGAGTGTGAGTGAGAGTGTGGGTGCGACAGAGAGTGACGGAGAGAGAGTGTGGGTGTGACAGAGAGTGACAGAGAGAGAGTGTGGGTGCGACAGAGAGTGACGGAGAGAGTGTGTGGGTGCGACAGAGAGTGACGGAGAGAGTGTGTGGGTGCGACAGAGAGTGACGGAGAGAGAGTGTGGGTGCGACAGAGAGTGACGGAGAAAGAGTGTGGGTCCGACAGAGAGTGACGGAGAAAGAGTGTGGGTGCGACAGAAAGTGACAGAGAGAGAGTGTGGGTGCCAGGGAGTGTGGGTGATAGGGTGACTTGGTGACAGGGTGACTTGGTGGGTGGATTCACACTCACTCACACACACACTCTCACTCATACACTCACATTGAAAGCACAAATAGGTCAGCCACTCTGCCAGCCACGACCACCGCCCCCCTCTTCCCCCTCCTGCGCCGCCAGTCAAGGCCGCCGCCCCCCTTCGCCCCTCCCCCGCGCCCATCTGCCGCAACCCAGATGGTTTACCCATGGGAGACAGGTGAGCACCGGTAGGCATGAGGAGGCAGCGGGAGCCATGAGGAGGCAGCGGGAGCCATGAGGCGGCAGCGGGAGGCATGAGGAGGCAGCGGGAGGCATGAGCAGGCAGCGGGAGGTATGAGGCGGAAGCGGGAGGCATGAGGAGGCAGTGGGAGGCATGAGGAGGCAGCGGGAGGCATGAGGCGGCAGCGGGAGGCATAAGGAGGCAGCGGGAGGCATGAGGAGGCAGCGGGAGGCATGAGGAGGCAGCGGGAGGCATGAGGAGGCAGTGGGAGGCATGAGGAGGCAGTGGGAGGCATGAGGAGGCAGTGGGAGGCATGAGGAGGCAGTGGGAGGCATGAGGAGGCAG
>WSYH01000104.1:21563-156127 GCA_036426205.1 Ascaphus truei
GAGGAATTTTTTTACCACCCCTACGCCCCCCCTCATTTAAATACAGATTTTACGCTAAAGATTGGGCGTGGCATCTCTCTTCCCTTGTTCCCATGTATTATTATATATATATATATATTATATATATATAAAAGAAAAGAAACAGGCGCACACCTACGTGATTAAAGTATAACAAAATAGTTGTATAGAAAATAAAATATCAACATGCCCACTAACAGAAAGTACAGGGTTGAACTTTTTTAAAGGCAGCGAGGGATATGAGATATGCGATCTACAAAGCAGTACTGGATTTCGATATCGAGCAAATGGTGTGTCCTCTCCGGTCTCGCTCTCCCGGATTGGTAACCGAAGCAACCGGAACAGTGAAGTACCCTAACGGTCGGGTCGTCGATGTCATGACAGGGAGTAATCCCCCGGGAACCACACCTCGTACGCTTGCTTCTGAGTGCAGTGCAGCACACTAGGGAAAAGGGGGGAGGATCACGCGTTTTTCTCAGCCTCCACAGTCATGCAACGTCTCTCAAGCCAGACAATGGTGGTGAAATGTTCCGTGGGAAAGGAACAGAAACCCTCAAGTAGAATACATATGATAATCCTGTATGGTTAATACTAGGTATCATACATGTACCTATACATGCCACCCAACACTGGATGTTTTTTCAGTATGTTAGGTTAAAATAAAATCACAGTTGTTGTTGTAGGCGTACATTATTAGAGGACGCTACTGACACTTTTTGTTTTGTTTTGATAATATATATACACCTACATATACATATAGGGAGCGTACGTGACGTCAGATCGGCACTGACATTGAAGTCTACCAACGAGCGCAGCGATGCGGACTCTAAAAGATAGCAGCGATCGTGCTGCACGGCATGACTATCATATACGGAACTTTTGTGCTCTGGGTCTGTATACCTTTACAACATTGCTTAGACTATTTAGGTTATACATTAGATATTTCTACATAGACATACATAGTATATATGTTCCTTTAAGGCGCAGCTTTTTTCCTTCTGTTTGTACACACATATACATATATACACATATACAGTGCTCGTCAAACCCGGTCGCCAACTCGCCAGTTGTGATCGGATATTGGCTCGTGGCCAGTAACCTTTCCCCTGCTCTGCAGAAAAAAAATCCCCTGCTCGAAAAAAAAAAAAAATTGTAGCTGATTGACTGTGACGCGGGATGGAGTTGCCAGGACTTCAAACCGCCTTTTCTGCACGGTTAAGTAATGGGGGTGTGTGTGTGTGAGTGCGTGCGCGTCTGCTGCTGCTGCTACTCCTCCTCCATATATCCTCCTGTATAATTGTGTTAGCTTCTGTAATTTACAAGACCTGCACTGATCCGGTCACGGAGGAGTTTGGACAGATGCTTGAGGTGGAGGGAATTTAATGCACATTAAATATTTATATACTGTATACACTGATACATCCTTCCCCCTCTCTCCGGTGCTCCCGCTGCCCGAACGGGTCTGAAGATATTGCAGTAGCCGGGGTGTTTCTCTTCCCACCTCCCCCCCCACCTCCGGGTGTCACGCCTCTATGCCCGCAGACCTGGCAAGACCCCAATACTGAGGTGGGAGCGGTATTACCACACATCCACAGCAGTGAGGGTGTGCCCGGAGTGTGGTATGGCATTGCCGGGCCTGTTGAAAGATAGTTAGTGATACTTGCAACGCCTTGGGAGTACAGAGTAAGGATAGTGATGTCCGTGCGCCAGAGTCCAGGGATCCAGAAATCAGAGTAGTCAAGTTCGTAAGCCAAGTCCAGGGGTTACAGAGGTCAGCAAGGTAGAGTTCCCAAGCAGGGTTCAAGGGCAACAGAGAGCAGAGTAGTCCAGGACGAGCAGAGGTCAAACCCGGGAAATCCAGAGATAAGCAGGAGCAGGAACAAAGCTGGAACACAGAGAGAGCAAAGCATAGGACTGCACACACAGGGATAACAGAAGCTATGCAGAGCGATGATAGAAAGGACAGACAGGGGCTATAAAGGAGGGAACACCAATAGGAGAGAGAGGAGGAGCAGAGGGAGAAGAGGGAGACAGCAGGGATAGGTGAGGAAGAGGAGAATAGGAGGAGACAGGGGAACCAGTAAGGGAGATCGCCTGCAGGGCATGGGAGGAGGAGTCAGGAGACTGGAAACCCCTAGAAGAGGAGCGTGTGTGCACGCCCTCTAATCTGAGAGTGCGCGTGCACAGGCTGCGTCACGAGGCGCGCGGAGCGCCACTGGGGCACCTGCAGAGGGGAATGAAGGAACGGAGGGAACAGTTGCCGGAGGTAAGGACATGGGCGCAGATACCGAGGGGGCCTGAGAGTGGGGAACGCTGCAGCAGGGGCTCGGGGACCGCGCGGTTGCGCGAGTCTTGCGGGGCGCACGCCGTGGCATAGGACCGGCGTCAGAGGCTGCCGGAGAGGGACAGTTGTGGATAAAAGAAGGGAGGCTGGCAGGGGAAGGGACAGAGAGGGTAGGTGAGTGTGTGACATCAGGGACACATGAAGGGGAAGGAATCCCCTGAACCGTCACAGTATCCCCCCCTTGAGGATCGATCTCCGAGCGATCCAGCCACGGTTTTTGAGGAAATCTTTGATGGAATAGTTGGAGTAGTTTCGGTGCATGGATGTGACGTGCTGGTACCCATGAACGCTCCTCCGGACCATAGCCCTTCCAGTGGACGAGGAACTGGAGCTTGTTTTTAGACCAGCGTGAATCAATGAGGGATTGGACCTCGTACTCTTTTTGTCCTAGGGTGGACACTGGGTTGGGTTTACAAGAAGGATCCGGAAAATGCGAGCTCTGTACAAAGGGTTTAAGCAGGGAGACGTGAAACACGGAAGGAATCCTCATGGTGGGAGGTAGGTCAAGACGATAAGTGACTGGGTTGATTTTTTCTATGATTTTGAATGGGCCCAGAAATCTTGGTGATAGTTTAGGCGATGGAGTTTTGAGCCTGATATTCCTCGAGGACAACCACACTCTGTCACCAGACTTGAAAGAAGGCCCAGGTTGGCGATGACGATCCGCCTTTGTCTTTTGTTTGGCAACAGCAGATTGTAGGGTTTTGAGGATCCTTTTCCAAGAGTTCTGTAGGGTCGTAACATGAGAGTCGGCTGCAGGAACGCCAGAAGGGGGGAGAAGAGAGAGGAAGACTACTGGGGTGGAAGCCGAAATTAATGAAAAAGGGAGACTCCTGGGTAGACTCATTTTTGACAGAGTTGATTGCAAATTCGGCCCATGGTAATAGGTCCACCCAGTTGTCCTTTGAGTCAGATACAAAACATCTAAGATATTGCTCTAGGGTTTGATTCATCCTTTTGGTCTGACCATTGGTCTGAGGATGGTATCCAGAGGAAAAAAGGAGGGAAATTCTGAGTCTCTGGGAAAACGCCCGCCAGAACTTAGAGATGAATTGAGACACTCTGTCAGAAACAATAGAAATGGGAACGCCATGTAATCTGAAAATTTCCTTGGAAAAAACATCGGCCAGAATTAGGAAGTCACTTGAGGGGAATAAAGTGTGAATGTTTAGAGAATCTGTCTACTACGACCAGAATGGTGTTCATTCCTTTGGAATTGGGCAGTTCGACAATGAAATCCATCGAGATGTGTTTCCAGGGTTGTTCTGGAATGGGAAGAGGCAAGTGGAGGCCAGAAGGTTTGTGGTGGAGCGCCTTACTCTGGGCACATACAGGACAGGCACTAGTAAAGTCAAAAATGTCTTTGTTCATCTTCGGCCACCAAAATTTCCGTTTAATAAGATCTGCTGTACTTTTGAAGCCTGGATGACCGGCAGATCTAGAGGAATGACCCCAAAGTAGAATCTTGTGAGTCCGCGAAAGTCAATGCATGGCCTAAGTGATCCATCCTTCTTCTTCACGAAGAAGAAGCCTGCCCCGGCAGGGGAGGTAGAGTTGCGGATGAATCCTTTTTCCAAATTTTCTTGAATGTAGGACGTCATGGCCTCAGTTTCAGGAACGGACAAAGGATACGATTTCGACTTTGGAAGGATGGTCCCAGGAATCAAATCGATAGGACAATCGTACGGGCGATGGGGAGGTAGAACCTCAGCTTGTACCTTGTTGAACACATCCAAGTACTCATGATACACGGTTGGTAGGATCGATAGATTGGAAGGAACGGAATCCAAGCCGGCAAGTACCGCAACAGGAGAAGCCGCAGGAGCAGAGTCTGCGGAGGAAGGCCAGTGGATGGGCAGGGTACAGGTCCAATCAATGCACGGATTGTGGAGTTGAAGCCTAGGCAATCCTAAAATAAGTTGGACAGTAGGAGATTGAAAAATATCGAAGATTATTACCTCTTTATGACCGTCGGCCAAGGTCAGTGTGAGAGGAATAGACTCCCAAATGATAAATGCTGGCTAGAGCGGCCGGCCGTCGATGGCCTCGAGACCAATAGGAGCTTTTCTCCTGACCATAGGGATTTGATTCTCAGAGGCGAAGGTTTGGTCCAGGAAGTTACCACCAGATCCAGAATCAATGAAAGCTTTTACCTGCATGAAAAGGTCAGGGCCCTCCAGAGTGGCAGGAAGCAAAAACTTCTTTGGGAGATTTTCAGGGAGAGAGGGGCAAGGAGAGACAGTACCCAGTAGAAGCCCCTCTACCTTTACTGGGTGTTCCCGTTTCCCGGCTTCAGGGGACAATTCTGGAGACGATGTTCCGAAGAAGCATAGTAGAAGCAGAGTTTGTTCAGACGGCGTCGCATTCTCTCCGCGGCCCAAAGCTGTTGGCTACCGATTTGCATTGGCTCCGGAGCCTTCAATGCCAGGAGAGGAGATGTGGATGACCTGTGAGAGACAACAGATGAAGGAAGAGAGCGAGAACAGTGTCTCTCGTGCCGTCGCTCCTGGGTACGCTGGTCCATGCGTACACTCAGGGTAATCAACTTCTCCAGGGAAGGCCAGGCATGAGTAGCAAGATCATCCTTCAAGGTGTCTGAGAGTCCGTGCCAGTAAGCGGCGGCGAGTGCCTCATCATTCCATTGGGTCTCTGCGGCAAGAGTACGGAACTCAATTGCGTACTTGGCAGCAGATCTTCGGGCCTGTGAAATATGGAAGAGAGAGAATGCGGCTGTCTCGCGCCGTGCAGGAGTATCAAATACTTGCTGAAATTCGCACCTGAACAGAGCATAATCTTGGGTTAGTTCGCTCTTACGTTCCCAGAGGGGAGAGGCCCAAGCGGCCCAAGCGAGGGCGTCACCGTTAAGCAAGGCGTAGATGTAAGCCACTTAGAATGACCCGTGGGAAACAGGGAGGGGGACATCTCGAATTGCACCTCACATTGGTTTAGGAAACCACGACAGGCGATGCAGGGGTGCTGGAGCCATGGGAGTCTCCTGAAGGGAGAGTTTAGCCAATTGCTGGGAGACTGTGGACAGCTGATTGCTCACAAATTGTAAGGCCTCAAGTGAAAGACCTGTACCCACCTCAGGGGGGTCTGCATTTGTTGGGCTCTGCATAGTGTCACGCCTGTATGCCCCCAGACCTGGCAAGACCCGAATACTGAGGTGGGAACAGTATTACCACACACCCACAGCAGTGAGGACGAGCCCGGAGTGTGGTATGGCATTGCTGGGCCTGTTGGAAGATAGTTAGTGATACTTGCAACGTCTTGGTGGTAAATCGTAAGAATAGTGGTGTCCGTGCGCCAGAGCCCAGGGATCCAGAAATCAGATTAGTCAAGTTCGTAAGCCAAGTCCAGGGGTTACAGAGGTCAGCAAGGTAGAGTTCCCAAGCAGGGTTCAAGGGCAACAGAGAGCAGAGTAGTCCAGGACGAGCAGAGGTCAAACCAGGGAAATCCAGAGATAAGCAGGAGCAGGAACAGGCTGGAACACAAAGAGAGCAAAGCATAGGACTGCACACACAGGGATAACAGAAGCTATGCAGAGTGATGAGAGAAAGGACAGACGGGTTATAAAGGAGGGAACACCAATAGGAGAGAGAGGAGGAGCAGAGGGAGAAGTGTTAGACAGCAGGGATAGGTGAGGAGGAGGAGAATAGGAGGAGACAGGGGAACCAGTAAGGGAGATCGCCTGCAGGGCATGGGAGGAGGAGTCAGGAGACTGGAAACCCCTAGAAGAGGAGCGTGTGCACGCGCCCTCTGTAATCTGAGAGTGCGCGCGCACAGGCTGCGTCACGAGGCGTGCGGAGCACTGCCCCGCGGGGGCACCTGCGGAGGGGAATGAAGGAACGGAGGGAACAGTTGCCGGAGGTAAGGACATGGGCGCAGATACTGAGGGGGCCTGAGAGTGGGGAACGCTGCAGCAGGGGCTTGGGGACCGCGGGGTTGCGCGAGTCTTGCGGGGCGCATGCAGTGGCATAGGACCGGCGTCAGAGGCTGCCGGAGAGGGACAGGTGTGGATAAAAGAAGGGAGGCTGGCAGGGGAAGGGACAGAGAGGGTAGGTGAGCGTGTGACATCAGGGACACATGAAGGGGAAGGAATCCCCTGAACCGTCACAGCGGGTCTGAAGATATTGCAGTAGCCAGTGTTTCTCTCCCCTCGGTGCTCCCGCTGCCCGCGGGGGCGGGAGGAAGTAGTGGGGTGTCCCCCCCCTCTCTCCCCTCCGGCTCACGTCCCTTCCCGTGTGTGTATGTATATGAGTATGAGAGAGATTGAGAGTGTGTGTGTGTATGGGAGACAGTGTTTGTGTGTGTGTGTGTGTGTATGGGAGAGAGAGATTGAGAGTGTGTGTGTATTGGAGAGAGAGATTGAGAGTGTGTGTGTATGGGAGACAGAGCTTGAGTGTGTGTGTGTATGGGAGAGAGAGAGAACGTGTGTGTACAGGACACCAGAGGTAACCCCCCAGTCAGTCAACCCCCCCCCCACCCAGTCAGTCACCCCACCCCCATCCAGTCAGTCACCCCCCCACCCAGTCAGTCACTCCAACCCCACCCATTCAGTCACGCCACCCCCACCCAGTCACCCAGTTAGTCAAAGTCACCCCACCACCCCAGTCAGTCATCCCACCCCCCCACCCAGTCAGTCATACGTCACACAGCCAGTCAAAGTCATCCCACCCCCCACCCAGTCACCCAGTCAGTTATCCCACTGCCCCACCCAGTCAGTCATATGTCACCCATCCCACCCCCCACCGAGTCAGTCATCCCACCCCACCACTGAGTCACCCAGTCAGTCAAAACTCAGTCATAAAGTGAGTCATCCCACCCCCCCACCCAGTCAGTCATCCCACCCCTCCCCCAGACAGTCATCCCACCCCTCCCCCAGTCAGGTAAGATCCCAGATGGGATTGCTGCTTTAAATATTGTGAAGCGGGGCATCCAGACACTGGTTAAGGGGTGCAGGAAACTAGTCATTCACATCTGGCTTTTTTTTCTAGATCCGACATTTACACACACACACACACACACACACACACACACACACACACACACCCACACACACACACCACCACACACACACCACACACACACTACACACATCACCACACACGCCACACACACTACACCACACACACGTAACAAAGGACTAATTGTATTATAATATACAATATAAAGTTTATGTCAAAAACAATGTTCTTACTAGAATCTATTCATTTATTTTATTTATGTATTTTTTTAAAAGGGGGTGTGGTGGTGCGGGACTAGGGGGCGGGGTTTGGGTGCGGTACTAGGTGGCGAGTGATTTTTTTGGTTCGGCGAGTAGATTTTTGGGTGATTTGTCAAGCACTGTATATATATATATATATATATATATATAAATTAATCAAAAATAAATAGATGATACCGTTCTGGTGGCTAACGAAATGCTTTTATTTGTGCGAGCTTTCGAGATACATCGATCTCTTCTCTCGCGATGTTACAATGAATGAAGCAAGCAAAAGCTATACTATAAACTATGTCTATTGGAATGTTATCTGTGCTGGTCCTCTCCCCCGGTGTGGATGTGTTTTAAGGCTGGACGTGTCAAATAGTTCCTGAAATCAAGTGATGAAGAGTGTGTATGTGTATCAGTGTGAAATAAAAATGACTGGAGAGCCCACAGTATATACATGCTTTACAAATGTGTGTGTGTGGAGTTGGAGTGATATAAATGGTGTGGGTGGGTGTAAATGTGAGAGTTTAGCACAACTAAGTGTGTGTGTTGATACTATTTGGTCCTATTGGTGTAGGGATGTAAAAACAAGGAGTATAAGTATGTGGGAAGACGCGGTGTGTCTCATACTATAGCACAAGTATGTACAGACATGGCCTATACGGCTCATGGGAAGAGGAGTTCACCTTGTGTCAGTATGACTCATAAAATTTCGATCTCTGTTTAGGCCACTGCTAAGTGTCATGAACAGTTGCATAAATTTGTATTCATGCAACCATCTCTCTTTCGGTGTTTTAAGATTACCTTTGAGTATGGCAACCCTCAGATCGTTCATCTTATGGCCAGAGTCAGAGAAATGTTCGCCAACAGGACTGTCTCTTTTTCCGCGTGTGATGCTGTGGTGGTGCAGGTTCATTCTCTTTTTAGCCCCTGCCCTGTCTCAGCTATGTAGTAGCAGCCCCCTGGGCATTTCATGCACATGATGAGGTACACGACATTGCTGGAGGAACAGGTGAACCTTCCTCTGATTTTGTATTCCCGATTCCTGTGTGGTATTTGTATTGTGTCAGCTGTGTAGAGCATTGCGCGGGTTTTGCATCTTGGGTCCTGGCATGGTTTTGTCCCGCATTCAGTTGTACTACTGAATACTTTACTCCTCACCATAATATTCTTGAGATTATGGGGTTGTCTGTATGATAATAAGGGTGCTTCAGGGAAGACCTGTTGCAGTCTTGTATCTTCCTGGAGGATGGGTTGTAGTTTCCTGGTGATCTTGCGTAGGGCTCCTAGGGTATGTGACCAGAAGGAGACAAGCGACAGGGTACCTTTGGTGGTCACATATAACCCACACCTAGGCGCTGCTTGACGAGAACGTTCCAGGGATTCACCCCAGGCTCTCACTAGCGGAGGCTCAGGCCTCCTGTGAGCCTGACAGGTATAACGCACCACACCAGGTAACATTAGGTTCCCGCCCACCCTATATGCGGTGGGGGGGGGGGGGGGGGGGATACCCGTTACATATATATTATATTTACCAGATTGGGGTCCAGCAAAAAAAGAGACAGCACACTGCACTGTAGTCTTCAGACAAAAAACTGTATTGAATAACAGGGCACTGCAACCAACGTTTCGGTCACCCAGAAGGACCTTCAGAAGGACCTTCATCAGGGTCGCACAACCTATGGGCATGGTTTGTCCGAATCTCTCAAGGATGACCTTGCAGCTCACGCCCGGCCAGTCAGTCCACCCCCCCCCCGGGGACCGGGGGGTAAAGGGGGAATACCTCCGGTACCATCTCCCGCCCCGCGTGGGCAGCCATGGGGACCAGGGGGAAGCGGGGGCCAGGGGTAAGGGGGAACACCCCCGCTACCATCTCCCACCCCGCACGGGCAGCTTCGGGGACAAGGGGGAAGCGAGGAGTAAGGGGGAACACCACTGCTACCATCTCTCACCCCGTGCGTGTAGCCGTGGGGAAGCGGGGACCGAGTGGAGAAGGAGGGGGGGGAAACACCCTCGATACCATCTCCCGGCCCGCGCGGGGACCAGGGAGAGAAGGGGGGAACACCCCCACCTCCCGCCATGGGCAATCAGCCACAAGGACAGGAGACGGGGGACCGCGCCAGCAGCAGCACTCCCATTACTTACCCCTGCAGAGAAGGAAGGGCTCCATTCTGTGTCACACCCTATTGGCCAATCAGCTAGGGGGATTATTTTTTTTTTTTTTTTTTTAGAGCAGGGGAAAAGGAGAGAGGGAGAGGGAGAGAGAGAGACTTAAACAGCATCACAGATAACCGACGTTTCGACCCCACAGAGAGGTCTTTTTCAAGGGGATGTGTATACAGTGCTACCAACAAGAGAATGCATATAAACCTGAAAACTCAGTGACTCCACTCATACACAATCAGAGTAATCACCAACATATGTACATACCAGGTGTTTCCCATGAGATCCCAAAATCATAAACGAGCGGCCATCTTGGAGTGGATTTCTCAAGTATACAGGAGGCTTCCAGTGCTAAACTCAGCTGATCGCTCACAGTCACTCTGGATCTGCGTGTCTGGTGGTCATGGCAACACGCATAGCGCTTGCGCAATGCTATAGGCAATGTCCCATGCAAGAAAGTAGTAAAGGCCACTATGGGGTCCTGTCTGCCTGTAAAGCAGAGCGGGCTGCCGAAACGGGGTATGCTCTCCCTGTGGTGGATCACATTAGTTCTCTCTACGCCCAGCAATGCTAGGCCTCCGCTGTTGCATAGCAACCGACCTTGCGCATGCGCACGGAGTACAGAAGATGACGGGCAGCTATCTTGGAGAGGGATAGAGAGCTGCCGGCAAAGCTGAGCGTCGGTAGGTCGCATAGCAACCAGCCCTGCTCCTGTACATTGCAGCCAGCATAGTGTGAAATGGGGAAACCATGGGAAGATACATTAAAAATTCAAGGAGGCCTTATAGGAAGAGTAGGTGGAGACAGTGGGGGAGACATATAGTGAAATGAATATAGAAGAGCGGACAAGTCATCTCAAAATACTAATATACAAACTATACAACAATAGTAAACATCTTCAGCACAGGATATAACCACATTCACAGAGTGTATAATCAGCTAGAGTCACAGCTACTCTATAAAAATGTGACAAGTACTGACTAGTCTACACAGGAGAACAGTAGTATGAAAAGGCCAGGAGGCAACTACAAACACGTTCTCAAAAACGGGCAATCGGTAATAAGCTTAAAGTGAAGTCAGGCTGCTGGAGCAGACTAGTAGGTCCAAGAGAAATCAGTAGGGGCACAGGGAAGCCAGTATAGGGCAAAGAATAAGCCACAGATAAGTCAATGACCAAATACATTCCCTGTATTAGTAAAACATGGATAGTGCTGCCACTGAATAGCCAATCACAAAGGCAGTACTCATAAGCCGCACGGCCTAAAACGCCCGAAAATCACATTAACAGTGCAATCCGATACACAATATTCCCATTGCAACATGTTCACAGAAAGCAGCCAAGATTCAGGTCCTCATGTGACCCTGAAGTGTAACACTGTCATGCGCTCAGGCGTAATGCTGGATGAATGAAACACCAATTGGTGTGACTGTCGGAGGGAACAACAAAACGGAGAATGGGGGGGACCACCATTAAAGTCGGGGTTCAGGGGCAGTCGGCTTACCCTCGTCAGCTCATCCGTCCTGGATCCTTCTCCTAGGTTCCCGTTCCCGCAGCGTGCATCCGTTAGAAGAAGCATGTGAAAAATGGAAGAAAGTATCCGATGCCACAGCAGACAGTGAAACTTGAATCCAACTCCGGTAAACAAAAGGCTTTATTTGAAAAGACAACACACTAAAAACAACAGGCTACAACACAGCCGCCTCCTCTAGACGCGTTTCACGCTGTGGTAGCGCTGGGAGCACAGACGAAGAGCTACCACGCGTGAAACGCGTAGAGGAGGAGGCTGTGTTGTAGCCTGTTGTTTTTAGTGTGTGTCTTTTTCAAATAAAGCCTTTTTGTACTATTACCGGAGTTGGATTCAAGTTTGACTATCTGCTATGGCACCGGATACTTTCTTCCATTTTTCCTTATGTGACCCTTTAGGCGACATAGTGTTCAGTCTGTGTATCATTTTGGCCTCTAGTTGTAAGAAGAGTTTGTTCCTATTGCCCCCCTGTTGGGGACATAAGCCTGGGCAATGGCATACAGTGAAACGTTGCAAGGCTCTGCTGTTTTTCTTTAAAATGCCTTGCAACAGGTAGATAGTTCAAATCCTCACCTGAATCAGAACTCAGTAGGGCCTTCCTTATTGTTGATCAATGCATTGCTATGCGTTCTTTAAGCCTTCTGGATGTTTTGCCCACATAGAAGAGCCCACAGGGACACTTGACAAAGGGTACCACAAATTTTGACTCGCAATTAAGGAAATCAGGTACAGTATCTTAATTGGATTTCCATTATGCGGATGATTAAATGTTTTGCCCAATATCATAAATTGGCAATTAACGCAGCCATGGAATTTGCACACTCCTATTGGTCTTGTCAACCAGGAGTGTGGTCCAGAGTACTTTTCTATTGGGTCTGCTTGTGTCAGCCGGTCCCCTATGCGTGGTCCTTTTCTAAAGCAAAACATCGGGGGTTTCTCAAAGTGTTTCCCTATTTTCTTGTCATTTTGCAAGATGTGCCAATTCTTGCGAACTGCATTGCAAATATGCTTAGAGGCAGTGCTGAAAGCCGTGACCTATCATCCTGTTTCAGCCTTGATTTCTGTATAAGGAGATCCTCTCTAGGCATTCTTCTAGCATTATCCAGCGCAAAAGTGATTTCTCTTTCATCATAGCCCCTGTCCCGGAAGCGGTCTGCCATTTTGGATAGTCATGGTCACTCTCCCAACAGTGCACTAGCATACTTACAAGAATGATTTAGTGAATAGCTTAAAATGATGTGGGCTCAGATCCACTAGCAGAGAGGGACACGATGCAATGACAAAACTAACTTGCCTAGAGGGGAGCCGCGATTATCCTCCCCACCATCCCTCCGATTATCCCTCCCCACCACCCCTCCTTCATGTCGACCGGGCCACAGGGGATTGGCTGCAGGTCAGAGGTAGCCGGGGGCGGGGTTTCCGCTTTGTGCAGAGCACACGGTGAGTGTCTGTCTGCCTTCCCGCTCCTGGCTCCTCTGTCTGCTGGTGGCTGCGCTGTGTCCCATTCCCTTCTGCCCCAGGTGATAGGAGAAGGTAAGGGGGTGATAGGAGAAGGTAGGGGTGGGGGGGGGGCGGGAGTTGTACATTTGTCTGTCCAGTGACTGTGTGCAGGGAGCTGCCTGCACAGATCTCCTGCCTTTCCTCCCCTCCTCCCCCAGTCACTAACATCCGTTGCTGCCTCTGCTCTCCACTGCTCTCCAATGTGTGTGTATCTCTGTGTGTGTGTGTGTGTATCTGTGTGTGTGTGTATCTGTGTGTGTGTGTGTATCTGTGTGTGTGTGTATCTCTGTGTGTGTGTGTATCTCTGTGTGTGTGTATCTGTGTGTGTGTGTGTATCTGTATGTGTGTGTATCTGTGGTGTGCGCATCGTGGGATGCGTTGGATGTTTTGTGCTTGTGTGTTTTGTGTTGTTGTGGTGTGTGGGTGTGTGGTGTGTTGTGTGTGTGTGTGTGTGTCTGTGTTGTGTGTGTGTGAGTGTTCACGTGCTCTGCGATGGATCTCCTGCCTTCCTCCCCCGTCCTTCCCCCCCCTCCCTGAGAGTGTGTCTGAGTCTGATGTGTGTGTGTGTTGGTTGGTGTGTGTTGTGTGTGTGGTGTGTGTGTGTGTGTGTGTGTTGCTGTGTTGTGTGCGGTGTGTGTGTGTGTCTCTGTGTTGTATATCTGTGTGTGTGTGTGTGTGTGTGTGTGTATCTGTGTGTTGTTTTTTGTGTGATCTTGTGTGTGTGTGGGTTCGTGTATGTGTATATCTGTGTGTGTGTGGTGTGTACTGTGTGTAACCGTGTGTTGTAATCTGTGTGTGTTGTGTGGTATTGTTGTGTGTGTATCTGTGTGTGTATCTCTTGTTGTGTGTGTGGTTATCTGTGTGTTTTCGTTGGGTGTTTTTGGTGTCGTGTGTGCAGAGGGATCTGCCTGCAACGATCTCCGGCCTTTCTTGTTCTCCATCCTCTTTTCTTCCATGCCATCCTCCCCCGAGAATGTGTGTCTGAGATGTTTTGTTTGGTTTGTTGTGGTGTTGTTGTTGTGTTGTCTGTGTGTTCTGGTTGTTGTGTTGTTGTGTTTTGTGTGTGTGTGTTGTGTGTGTGTTTTGTGTTGTGTTGGTGTTGTCGCGTTGTGGTGTAAGTGTTGTTGTGTGTGTAATTTTTGTTGTGATAGTGTTAATGTGTGTGTGTAGTTAATTTTTTCGTAGGTGCGTGTGTGTTTTGAGCAGTCAGTTGTTGAGGTACTGTGTGTGGTTGGTTTGTATTTTTTAGAGTTTCGAGAGTGTTCTGTTTTCTTAGTGCTCTATGTTTGGATTGTAGTCTTGCTTGAGTGTGTGTGTGTGTATCTTCTGTTTGTGTGTTCTCTTGTGTGTTTTGTTTGTGTGTAATCTGTATGTGTGTGTACTCTGTTATGTTGTGTGGTGTGGTGTGTATCTGTGTGTGTACTGTTGTGTGATCTGTGTGTGTTCATCCTGTGTGTGTTGGGTGTCTTGTGTGTGTGTGTCGTGTGTGTTGTGTGTGTGTGTGTGTTGTGTGTTGTTGTTTTTTTTTGTGTTTGTGTTCATCTGTGTTGTGTGTGTGTGTGTGGTGTGTGCACGGAGCTTGCGCCTGCAGATTTCTCCTGCCTTTCCACTTCCTCCTCCCCCTCCCTGAGAGTGGTGTGTCCTGAGAGTGTTGTGTGGTCTGGGCCCTGTGTGTGTTGTTGTGTGTGTGTGATGTGTGTGTGTGTGTGTGTGTGTGTGTGTGGTTTGTGTTGTGTTTGTGTCTGTGTGTGTCGTTTGTTGTGTGTGTGTTTGTGTGTTAGTGCTCTTGGTGTATATCTTTGTGTTGTGTTTTGTGTGGTGTGTGTGTATCTGTGGGTGGTTGTGTATCTGTGGTGTGTGTTCTTGTTTGATATCTGTGTTTGTGTGGTGTGTATCTGGTGTATCTGTGTGTGTGTATCTGTTGTGTGTGTGTTGTGTGTGTGTGTGTTGTGTTGGTTTGTATCTGTTTGTGTATCGTGTGGTATCTGTGTGTTGTGTGTTTGTGGTCTGTGTGTGGTGTGTATCTTTTTTGTTGTGTGGTGGGTATCTTGTGTGTGTGCAGGGACTGAAAAGAAACTCTGCACGGATCTCCTCCCTCGGCCTTTTCTTCCCATCCCTCCGCCCCCTCCCCAGATGTTTGTCTTGATAGTGTGTGTTTGGTTGTGTTTTTTTTGTGTTTTGTGAGTGATGAATGTGTTGTGATGTGCTGTGCTGTGTCGTGTGTGGTGTTGTGTGGTTGTGTGTGTGCTGGTGTGGTGGTGTGTGGTGTGGGGTGTGGAGCGTGGGGGTTGTGTGCCGGCGTGTGTTTGTGTGTGTTTCCGCGTGTGTGTGTAAGTGTGCGCGTGCCCGTGATGTGTGTGTGCGCGTGCGCTCGTGAGAGTGAGTGTGTGTGAGAGTGAGTGTGTGTGAGTGTGTGTGAGTGAGAGTTGGAGTGTTTGTAGAGTGAGAGTGTGAGAGTGAGAGTGTGTGTGTGTGCGAGTGAGTGTGTGTGTGCGAGTGGTGTGTGTGTGTGGGTGTGTGTGGGTGTGTGTGTGCGCGTGTATGTGTGAGTGTGTGTGTGTGTGTGTTTTTTGTGTGTGTGGTGTGTGTGTGTGTTGTGGTTTGTGTGTTTGTGTGGGTGTGTGGTAGTTGTTGTTTTTGTTATGAACTTGTTATTGTGTGTTATAAGTTTGTTATTACTGTGTTGCGTTTTATGCTATCGTGTTGTTTTAGATAGTTTGTTTTTTGTTTTCTTTTTTTTCTCGTTTGTTTTGATAGTGTTGTGAGAGTGTTTGTGAGAGTGTTGTGTGTGTGTGTGTGGGGTCTGTTGTGCTTGTGTGTGTGTGTGTGGTGTGTGTGTGTGTGTGTGTGTGTGTGTGTGCGCGCGCATCTTTGTGTGTGTGAAGTGGAGTGTTCGAGTGTGTGTGTGTGTGTGTGTTCGAATGGTTTGGTTTTTGTGTGTTTTTCGAGTGTGTGGGTGTGTGTGTGTGTGTTCTTCATGTGTGTGGGTGTGTGTGTGTGATTACATGGCTGTGTGTTGCTCGTGGTTCGTGTGTGGTGTGTGTGTAGCTAGTTGTTGCTTTGCTTCGCGATTTCCCGTTGTTTTGTGGCTGTCGTGTCTTGCTCGTTTTGTTTTTTGTTTCGCTTGTTGTGCGTTGCACCTCATAGTGCCTGTTCCTCTTTTTATAACTCTGTTGTTTTTTTTGTTTCCTTTTTTTTGTATTTGTTTTTTTTGTTTCTTAATTTTTTTTTTCGGTTATTTTTCCTTTCTGGCTTTGCTTTTTTTTATTATTTGCTTTAATAAAATTTGCTACGGTTTTTTTCTCTTTTCTTTTCTTTTTTTTTTCTTATTTTTTTTCTTTTTTTTTCTTGTTTTGTTAAGATGTTTTTCTCATTATTTTTTTATTGAGTATTTTCTGTTTGTTATCCTGCTTTCTTTGATTTTTTGCCCATTTTATAACTCCATACTTTCATGAGGTGGCATTTGTTTATTCATCATTTTTGTTGTTCTCGTTTTTTTTCCTCTTTTGGTTCTCGTGGCTTTTATGTGTTCTAGGGGGTTTTTTAATAGTCGTCTTTGGTTTTTTCTTTTTATTTACTCTTTTTTGAGAGTGATTGTCTCAGAGTAGTAGTGTTCAGAGAGATGTTGTGTCAAGAAGAGACTTGCTTCAGAGCAGAGAGTGTGTCAGAGTGACGGAGTTGGTAGTCTTACTGATTGATGATCGTCAGTGACAGATGAGATGTGTGTCTTGACAGAGTGGACGAGTGGGCTGTCCTGACAGAGCCTAGAGTCGTGTGTCTGAAGAAGAGTAGGTGGTTGTGGTGTGTGGGCCTGAACGTAGAGAGTGTGTGTCCGACAGAGAGAGATGTGGGTGTCTATGAAAAGAGTTGAGAGTGTGTGTCTGAGAGATTGTTCAGAGAGTATTGTGTCTGTAGAGTGTATGAGAGAGGCGTTGGTCTGAGTGACGTGTGTCTGAAAGAGAGTGAGAGAGAAGAGCGTGTTCTGATGAGTGTGGTCTGAGAGAGTGAGACAGTAGAGGAGCTGCTCCTGAGAGTGTGAGTGCAGTTGTGCTTTTTGAGAGAGTGAACTGTGTTGTGTTGTGTAGGTGTGGTGTGTGTGTTGTGTGTGGTGTGTGTGCTGTGTGTGTGTGTGTGTGTGTCTGCGAGTTGTGTTGTGGATGTGTGTGTTTGTGGTGATGTGTTTGTGTGTGTGTCGTGTGTGTGTGTGTTTTGTGTGGTGTGTGTGTGTGTGTGTGTGTGTGGTGTGAGAGTTTTAAGGTGTGTGTTGTGGTTTCTTTTGTTTTTTTTTTGCTTTGTGCCTTTTGTTGTTGTTTCTTTTGTTGTTTTTTTTGTTTTTTATTATTTTGTTCTATTTTTTTCTCTTTTTTTCAGCGCTTTGGATGAGAGAGTGTGATATGACTCTTGTGAGAGTGGTGTGGCTGTGTTAGGTAGTGGGTTGTTTGTGTGGTCGATGTGTTGTGTGTGTTGTGTGTGGTTCATGCTGGGTGTGTGTGTGTTCGTGTGTGTTGTTGTCAGTGTGTCGTTGTGTGTGTGTTGTGTTGCTGTTTTTGTGTTTGTTTGCGTGTGTGCTATTGTGTCTATACGAAGTGTGTGGAGTGTGTCGGAGTGTGTGAGATGTGTGTGAGATTGTGTGAGAGTGGTGTGAGGTGTGGTGTGTCAGTAGAGTGGTGCTCAGAGAGAGTGTGTCCAGAGAGAGAGTGCTGTCAGGATGAAGAGTCTGTCAAGAGAGAGTGTGTGCTCTGACAGAGTGAGAGTGTGGTCTGACAGAGTGGAGTGTGTGTCTGACGGAGTGAAGTGGTGTGTCTGCATAGGAGAGTGTGTTCTGGTACAGAAGAGGTAGTGTGGTGTCTGACGAGAGAGAAGTGTGTGTCTGACAGAGAGAGAGGTTGTCCTGAATGTGAGTCTGAGAGAGTGGTTTCAGAGAGAGTGTGTCTGACGAGGTGAGAGAGCGTGTTCTGAGTGAGGTGTCTGAGAGAGTGAGAAGAGCGTGTTCTGATAGTGATGTGTGTCTGAAGAGTTCGAGGTGAGATGTGTCTGAGTAGGTTGTTAGTGAGTGTGTTGTTTGAGAGGACCGTGTTGTTTGTGTGTCGTGTGTTTGTGTTTTGTGGTGTGTGCTGTGTGTGATGGTGTTGTGTGTGGGTGTGTGATGTGATCTGATAGGTTTGTGTCTGCAGTTTTGTCTGATATGTGTGTTGCCTAGTTGTAGTGATTCACTACAATCCTCTATTTGTTCGTGTGTGCATCTCGGATAGTTTGTGTTTTCCTAGAGTTGTGTGTGTGGCGTGTTGGTGATTTGTTAGATGTGTGCTGTGGCTGTGAGTGTGTGTTTGTAGAGTGTGTGTGGTGTCTGATGAGTGTTTGTGTGTCTAGCAGATGTTGTGTGTCCTAGTGTCTGGTGCAGATAGTTTGTGCGAGAGTGTGTGTTGGTGAGAGTGTTGTGTGTTGAGTGAGAGGAGCCAAGAGGTGTGAGCTATAATGCTTGTAGGCGTGTCAGATCGTGAGAGTCCTTGATTGCATGTGAGCAGTACAGAGCGTGAGGAGAGGTAGAGAGTAGAGAGGCATATCGTGAAGATCAGAGCGTGAGAGAGTCTGAGCATGTCAGAGCGTGAGAGAGTCTGAGCGTGTGTCAGAGCGTGAGAGTCTGAGCGTGTGTCAGAGCGTGAGAGAGTCTGAGCGTGTGTCAGAGCGTGAGAGAGTCTGAGCGTGTGTCAGAGCGTGAGAGAGTCTAGCGATGTGGTGCACGACCGTTAGAGGAGTTTGAACGTGTGCTCAGAGCGTGAGAGAGTGTGAGCGTGTGTCAGAACGTAGAAGCTGTCAAGAGCGTAGATCTGATGTTTAGGCGTGGATCGATAGACGTGTGTAGATGGCTGATGATGTGATGTATCTGAGAGTGTCGCACATGAGAGTGTGTGCGTTAGAGTGAGAAGTATCTTAGGAGATCCTGAGCTTTGCCTGAATAGTAGAAGTGCACGCAAGAGAGTCTGAGAATCGTCTGAGAGAGTGACTGTGCTGAAGAGCAGGTCTGAGAGAGCGAGAGGATATAGCGAGTTGATCGAGAGAGATCCTGAAAGAGACTATTCTTCGAGAGAGTGAAGCGTGTCCTGATTAGAGCATGTATTTTCTGTTAGGAATAACTGTCTGAGAGAGAGCATGTCTAGATAGATTGTAGAGGTATGGCCGAAGAGGGGTGGATAGGAGGGTGAAGTGAGTTGAGATGGCTGAAGATGAGTGAGGAGTGAGGTCTGAGAGAAGTGCGGTCCTGAGGAGGTGAGGTTTTAGAGAGGAGGTCTGAGAGAGTGAGGTCTGAGAGAGTGAGGTCTGAGAGTGTCTGAGAGATTGAGAGTGTGCCTGAGAGTGTGCCTGAGAGTGTGCCTGAGAGTGAGCGAGAGTGAGCGAGAGTGTCTGAGAGAGTGTCTGAGAGAGTGTCTGAGAGAGTGTCTGAGAGAGTGTCTGAAAGAGTGCCTGAGAGAGTGTCTGAAAGAGTGTCTGAGAGATAGTGTGAGAGAGCGTGAGAGTGTGAGAAAGCATGAGAGTGTGAGAGAGCATGAGAGTGTGAGAGAGCGTGAGAGAGCGTGAGAGAGCGTGTGAGTGTGTGAGAGAGTGCGTGAGTGTGTGAGAGAGCGCGTGAGTATGTGTGAGAGAGCGCGTGAGTGTGTGAGAGAGCACGTGAGTGTGTGAGAGAGCACGTGAGTGTGTGAGAGAGCGCGTGAGTGTGTGAGAGAGCATGTGAGTGTGTGAGAGAGCGTGAGTGTGTGAGAAGTGCGTGAGTGCGTAAGAGAGCACGTGAGAGCGTGAGTGCGCATGAGAGCGTGAGTACGCGAGTGTGTGTCTGAGAGATTGTGTGTGTGTCTGTGTGTCTGAGAGAGTGTGTGTGTGTCTGAGAGAGTGTGTGTGTGTCTGTGTGTCTGAGAGAGTGTGTGTGTATCTGAGAGAGTGAGAGTGTGTGTCTGAGAGAGTGTGTGCCTGAGAGAGACACCAACTGCGCACTGCAACTGTTAGGTATGTATATACAACTTTGTTTTTACTTTGAGCGCCGCGGAAAAATCCTGATCGCCTTAGGGAGTCTTGAAAAAATCCTGATCGCCTTGGGGAGCCTTGAACCGAAAAAGTTTTGGAACCACTGACTTAACCTATAAATCTAGATAATACTAAGATGTGCATCAACAGTGTACAAGTGTGAATTACTGTGTGAATAACCAAAACCTGTGAATCAAATTGTGATGATATGAAACGGAGCTGCCAATGGTTTCCCACAACGCGAGTTATCTCATCGACTCGCATACAAGACAGTTAATAAGGAAAAAAAGGATACCTGGCGCTCAAATGACACTCAGTCCATAAGATGAAAAGTCCCTTAAGATGCCCCCCTGGATAGTCCAAGTCTTTAAGAATGGAAAACAGTGATGCTCTTGACTAGCCCAATTCTTGATGCTCCCCCTAAAAATTTTACACAAATTGTAGTGGAATCAAATGATTGTGTTTGGTCTGAGGAAGGGACTGCTTGTCCTGAAACGTTACCATTGTTAGCTCTGATGCATTAATACATTTGAAATCATTTGATTCCACTACAATTTGGGTGCCTCTTCCTTTCTCCTATCTTGCTATTACTTTGGATCCAGCTTTGGGACGCCAGGATCAACGGAAGGTGAGTACCAAATGTAAACTCCTTGAAAACTTTTTCTTTAAAGCAGTGGTATGCCACCTATAATCTCCTTTGTATTCCTCAAAAAGGGCTAAAAAGGACACACCATTGCGCAGTTCATCAAGACCAAACAAAATCTCTTATGGACAATGCACAGTGCCTACTTACAAGAATTCTCTTGTTTCATGTGTTTGAGAGAATCTGTGCTTTGTCCCCTTCTTCTCCGCTGATGACACGAATCCCACGTGTGATTCCTCAATCTCCTGTGATAAATACACATACAAATAGGGTTTATTCAGGTTTATTCAGGTAATTTGGCATATATTCTGTCATTATTCAGAGAGTTTAATATTTCACACTACACAGTGTACACTTCTTTTGAAGCACTAGCACACATACCTGGACACAGTATTTATCATATGCAGACATCTGCCAGGGCTGTTCGCATGTTAGGTTATTTTCACAGTTCATAACAGCAGGGACAATACTACTATACATTGACCTGCGTTTCTATACAAGCACTGTTGCGAGTTTTAGTTTTAATCAATTTTTGTTTTCCTTTTGTTCATAATTAAATAAAATATTTTTTCAAATCGGTAGAGGTGGTACAGGTACATACCACCTCTTTCCAGTATGTATAATTTACAAATGTAAGGTGGCGTGCATATCCAAACAGGCACACTGTGGAGCCTACCTAGCAGGAGGTATGGGACTTGCAAGGGGGATGCCGTTGCTCATAGGCACAGTTCCCATGGGCCAGTTCGAATTTCCCACTTGCCAGCTACCTGTGCCCCACGGAATGCCCTCTCCTCTGACGAGTGCAACCAGCCCAGCTTCCTGCTTGTGAATGGTGGTTGCACTACAATCTGTGCGCTGGTTGGTCGGCAGTCCCTGTTCCATGTTAGACATAGGATACAGAGGTCTATGTTAGGGGACTGCCTGATCAGAGAACCAGACCATCTTGATTATTCCTATGCTTGGTCCAGTGAAGCAAAGGCAGGCTTTTCAAAGGTGCTTTGCTCGCAATAGCAAAGCACTGGGCATTGAGGTGCCGGAGAAGCCTAGCGAAGCTGAAGACAAGTCATAGGGATGTGTCCAAGTTCTCACATCGAACAGAGACTCGGTCAGCAGGGTAAGCCAGGTATCTATCCCATAGATACAGGTAGTACAGTGGTGTTCCTGGATGTGAAGCAGACAGAGTAAGCCTTCCTGAATTAGGCACCCTGCACCTAGTGAGGCTAGAGACTCCCCCCAGACTCCAGTTAAATGTGTATTCCCTGTTTTTTGTGTTCCATTGTATGCCTGCTGGTTTTACCAGAATAAACCCCATTTTATTCCACTACTGTGTCCTGCCTAGTGAATTGATCCTGGAAGGTTAAAGGTGTTAAAAGTACTGGTCACCTGTGACAGGCTGTTTTCTGGTGTGAGAGGTGGGATCACTAGGCTTTGGGCTAAGTACTGGTCTCCTGTGACAACTATTGACTGGCTGACAGTTTATTTTCAAATATTGTTAAAGTAATAAAGCTGTGGCCAACAATTTTACTTCCATAAAACTGTGTTGTCTCAGATAGTATATGGGGATAAGTAAACCTCGGGTAGGCACACTAAGCTTTTATGTCAAGCCAAACAGAATCAGACACCATAACCTCTGCTATTCAGGGTATTAGTTCTTGCAGTAAGCTAAACTAGCTAATGAATAGGGCCACTGTTGTAGCATACTTTTGAGCTTCGTACTGCTCACACTTTTTGCCTACTCCCCCTTGCTTCTTTTTAAAAGCAGACCGCTTCCGCTTCCTTTTTTGCCAGTTCAACATGCCTTGTGCACAACTGACTGACTATAGGAAAGGGAGCAATGCTAATATGATATGAAAAGGCTAGAAAAACCAGTAGAACTCAAGTGTGCTGTCCCAGTGGAGCTATCCTTCAGCTGTTTAATCTAACTGCTAGAATTGTTGCTCTGAATAGAAGAGGTTGTGGGTTCTGATCCTGTTGTATCTAAGAGTTTACCCTTCCACACAAAGGAGTAGATCCTCAGAAGCAAAGGAATACTTATTGATCCTTGTGGTAGGACGAAAAATCTTCCCCCAAACAGGACAGGTAAACGGCAGCACAGCAATGGATGGAGAGAGGCTGGTGGGCAGTTAAAAGAAGACTTTATTCAAACAGCGTGCTGTCATGTCCTCTGACACGTTTCGGCCCGTAGGACCTTTGTCAAAGAGTGACCTGACAGTTGAAAAAGACATCCTTAAGTAGTGAGTGTTAATCCAGTACACCTGTGTAACCACCCAATCAAGTGGACAACAGGTTACCTAGGTAACATAATCACCACATGGGATATACAAAATAAAAACAGCATGACAGGAATAGGCATAGCAGATCTATACAATAAACAATTTTATACAATATAATTGCATTTATAACATGAATCCTGATTTTAATGTCCAGATAATAAGTTCTGTCATACAAATCCTAATGTCAAATGCATAAGTTAAAATCAAAGCACGTTTATGAAATGAGTCTATCACATATTGAAATATAATGTTTGATACACCTAAAAGGATGAGGAAAGGGGAGAGGGGAGGAACGGATCTTAATTTCGCGGCCCGGGGGTTCGCTCCAGGTGCTCCTACTCTCGGCTTGGGAGGGGTGACTGTACAGGGGCCGAGTGGTGTCTAGGGTTCCCGCGAAACAGCATAAGGGCGGGAGGGGGGTGGGTGGCTGGACGAACAAAGGTCGGTGGGGAGAGTAAGGGCCGGCCTTGAGGCCGGCACGGGACCGCTAGAGGGGATGTGGGTCGCGGTGACGAGAGGGGGCTTGATTGGGCAGGGGGGGGGACCAGTGAGAGGGGTGATGTGAGGGGGGGGGGGGCCGCTCGTTTTGGTGGCTTAAGGGCGGGGGGAGAGAGGGGAGGGGGGAAAGGAAGGAAGGGGAGGAGGGTGGGGGGAGAGAGGGGGGTCTGGAGTGGGGATGAGAGAGAGGGGGGGTGGACAGGTGGGGGGGGAGGCGAGAGACGGGGTGAGGGAAAAGGCAGGGGAGGGGAAGGGGAAAGAAGATGGGGGGTGGAAGGAAATGGGAGTCCTTGGGGGGGGGCGGGAATTGGGAAGGGGCGAAAGGTAATGGAGGGAAGCGGAAAAGAAATTGGGAGAGGGAGCAAGAGCGCAAACAAGAGAAGACCCAAAGACCAGCCTCAAACATCTAGGAAATGTTTTAATTCCCATTCAATATTTAGCCCGTAGGGTTGTAGTGTATTTAGGCAAAAAATCCAAAACATTTCCTTCCTATTGAGACTGTTAAGCCTATTGCCTCCTCTAACATGAATGGGAATGTGTTCCACTGCATAAAATTTGAAGTTTTTCAATCCACCTAATGGACATGTGGAAAAATGTTTCGATACTGGGTGAAATAAATCTTTCTTGTTAATGAGTCTCAAGTGTTCTGAGATTCTAATGTGTAAGGGTCTGATTGTCCTGCCAACGTACTTACTGTTACAACCACAAGTGATAACGTAGATGACATAACTGGTGTGGCAGTTAATTAATGCATTTATTCTGTATCTTTTTTCAGGAAAAGTGGTTTGTATGCGTTTCGTGGGTAAAGCGTATTTGCAGCATTTACAAAAGCCACATTTGTGGAAGCCTTTAGGTATGTTTTGTAAGTGAGATTGCTTGGTGGACTGAAATAAGCTCCTAGATATACTGGAAGCAAGTGTGTTTGCTTTCCTAAAGGCAAATTTAGGTCCAGAACTGGTGTAAGCTCTCAGGTCCGGATCTAATTTGAGAACGTCCCAATGTTTAGACACTATCTTTCTGATTTGAAATGCTTGCTTACTATATTTTGTAATAAACAAAGGATTGTTTGTAAATTCCTGCTTCTTATTTTGTGTCTTATATTTAATGAGAGTATCACGATCTGTAGAATTGGCGTTCTCAAATGCCAGACTGACATCTTTATCACAATATCCCCTAGACAAAAATCTGGTTTTTAGTGTCTCGGAGTGTTTCAGGAAAGTATCTTGATTGGAACAGATGCGTTTGTACCGCAGGAATTGACCCTTCGGTATACCACGAATAAGTGTCTTGGGGTGGCTGCTGGTCGCATGTAGATAGGGATTTCTTGCGTGGGGCTTAGTATAAATATCAGTTTGGATACCTGAGACAGGATCACCATGGATTGTCACATCAAGATAATTAATGGTCTTAGTGTCTGTTTGAAAAGTGAATTGAAGATTAATATCATTACAACTAATATAGTGAAAAAAGTTATTGAAGCTGGTTATATCCCCATCCCAAATGAAAATCAGATCGTCAATGAATCTTTTGTAAAACACAATGTGTGAACGAAATAAATTAGTGCTGCTATAAATGTGAGTGAGTTCCCATAAGCCCATAAAAAGATTCGCATATGAGGGTGCAAAAGAAGTCCCCATAGCGGTGCCCTGTTTTTGAAGAAAATATTGTGAATCAAACAAAAAATAGTTGTGAGTTAATAAAAATAAAATAGCATCGTTGATGAAAGTGATTTGTGCTGGTGAAAGTGTAGACGATTCAAGATAGTGAAAAATGGCCCGAAGGCCGTGCTCGTGTTTAATAATAGTGTATAGTGATGTGACATCCATGGTGACCCATCTGTATCCTTTTTTCCATTCAATATTTTGTAAGGCCATCAGTAGGGCCGTGTTGTCTTCAATGAATGACGGTAAATTGCGTACAATTGGTTGCAGAAATTTGTCTACATAACGTGAAACACCATCTCCCAAAGATCCAATACTGGCGACAATAGGTCGGCCAGGGGAGTTGACAAGTGATTTATGGATCTTTGGGAGATGGTGGAACACTGGAACAATTGGAAAATCACACGTCAAGAAATCCCTCTCTTTCTTGCTCAATATATACAAGGCATCCCCCAGTTCTAAAAGTTCGTTAAGTTCTATGAGGAACCTGGGGGTAGGATCAGAACGTAACTTAACATAGAAGTTGATGTCGCCCAACAATCTGAGAGCTTCCTCTCGATATTGGACAGAAGATTGGACCACTACTGCACCCCCTTTGTCAGCATTTTTTATGATGATTGATTTATCATTTTTTAATAGATCTAAATCCTGTCTTTCCTGTTTAGTAAGATTGTCATTGTTGTGGCAGGGATGAGAGAAAGAGTAGCCCTTAGCTAGTAGTCTCAAATCCCTGTCAACAAGTTTCTCAAATGTAGAGACACATGATCCCTTGGTATTATAGGGAATAAATGTGGATCGCTTCTTTAGAAGTGAATCTGTATGGCCAAAGAAAGGGGGGTCAATAGTGGTCTCTGTACATCCCTCCTCAAACAGTGATTGCATATCGGCTTCACATGCTCGCTCTGCAAAAGAGGTAACATTTCTAACATCAGTATTAATTTGTATATCAGGATGACCTATAGTATTCTCAGACAGTTGACTTGTGTTATTCTTAGCAAACAATTTTTTCAACGCCCACTTTCTTGTGTACTTCTGAAGGTCTATGATAGTATCAAATAAATCAAAGTTCTCTTGTGGAGCAAAGTTCCGACCCTTGTTTAACAATGAAATTTGAGGGGGTATCAACACTATATCCGAAATATTGATCACATTATCTTCTATAGATTCTATGAATATTTTTTCCTTTTGTTTTCTGGTTTTTTTCCCCCTTCTACATTTTTTGTATTTTTTGATTGGAGATTGTCCATGTGAGAAAAAGTAGGCCGAGGCCTTTCTTCTTTCTGACTGGCCATGTAGGTTCTATCAAAGTATCCGCCCTCAGACATTTTGTTGGGATATTTATCCTGAGTGGAAAAAGACACTGATGGTCTCTCATTTATATCTGAGGAGTCTGTGTCACAACTTGATCTACGGTCTGATTGAGGGTATTTTAAAATTGACTTTGTGTTAGATTTATTGACATCTTCCTCAGATGACCACCTGCGGGGTGTGGAGTGGGAGGGGGTTTTTGATTTCACAAATTCTCTAGTGGGTGTTGGCCTCTCCCAAAAATAGACTTGGCTTTTTTCATAATCAGCCTTGTCTCTTGCGAATTTATCTTGTTTTTTGGTAGTAACCCCTTTCTCCATCTTCTCTATATTTTGCAGTAGAATCTTATCATTATGTGCAAATTTATGCATGTCATTAAATCTAAATAGCTCTTTTTTTAAAGAATTAATTTCCAATGATAAATTTTTCTTTTCCTCATTTTTTGCATGAACAATCAATTCCATAAGCTTATATGAACAATCATCCAGTGTTGTTTTCCAGTGTGATTGAAATTACTGATTTGGAAAGCCAAAAGATGGCATTTTCTTGATGCGTAACCCCCTTGGTATGCGTTTAACTCTAGCATAGTTCTCTAGGGTGGTGATATCCCAAAACAAACGTATGTCTTGTGTAAGAAGTCTCTCCAGTTTAACAAAATGGTCTATCAAGTCTGCAGAGTTTTCACATACAATATTGATAGGACCCTCATCAAAGATATGTTGCGCTCTTTTAACCCGTTCAGAGTTATTACCGCACTTTTGTACATAGGTTGTAGGTCGGTCAGTGGTCATACTAGGTTCCTCATCCATTTCAATAGATAACTGATTATCACAAAAACACTTTCATCAAAAAAACGTTATATGTGGATGTAGGTGTATCTCAGTAGAAAATGTGTAACAAAATAGTCAATAGCCTTCATATAGCAGTGTGGTGTGGTTTTCATGACATTATTCTTTCCAAGGCTCACATCACCACCTGCAAAACTATTGAGCACCTAAGGGGTTAAGAATTCATTTCTTTGACCTGGATATACACTTGTGGTAGGACGGCCTGTAGCCGAGGTCAGGGAACAGTCCACACGTATAGTTTCAGGATAAATAAAAACGTTCAGTGGCTTTATTTCTCCACAGTAACATAACATGCGGGTACACTGTCCCTTTAACAAAATAAATCCTGCTCCACTTTGGGAGAAAAACTGACTAATAACACAGCAGACCTATCTAGCAGGCTGGCTGGCTAAACCAGAACCAAACCATAAGGGTACTTTAAGCAGTCAGTAAACAAATGAATAATCCTTACTTTAGTTGAAGTAGTCTTTGGTGAAATCCCTCTGGCTAAGGGCTCACGCAGCAGTGTGCTTCTCTCTCTCTCTCTCTCTGGCAGCTACTGCCAGTCACATGATCCTTTATCTACCTTGCTGGCTCTCAGGTGTCAGCTAAAGAGTTCTGATTTCCTAACTTCCACCTGAGTTAACCCTTATGAGTGCTTGATGAAGCACTCAGACATATGTCTCCCAGGCGTAACTGATAGGAGTTGACTTCACTCTGTCACAATCCTCCAATTTGGGTTAACTCATCACTAACTTAAAGGACATCTGGGTTACTCATATGCAAATCATATGGTAATGAGCATTTTACTTAATGGAGATCCACAGACATCTGTTCATGGTGCAAGGGAATAACTTTTAGGGTCTTCCAAAAGCTGCCATTACTCATGTCCAGACCCTGATTATCAGCACGTTATTTCAAGAAATAGCCACAAGAGAAAAGGGCAGGTCTTATGTGGTACCAACGTGATTGTACTGAGTGTATGAGTTAACCTTTCATTACAGTTGTCATACGAAGATATATATGATGGAACATATTAATGGCTGAAACATATCAACAGATGCTAGAAAAAGTGGGTAGTTCCCAGCACTCAAAATGTAATAAAGAAAGAATGGGGAATAAGATAAATCAAATTTAATGTGAAAATGTTTCTAACAAAACATAAGTCAAAAAAGAACACTGCAGCAATATATGACCAACGTTGTTGTCTAATATAAGTATATATCACACAGTGCAAAAAATGGGGGAGGGAGGCAAACAGGGGAAGGGAAGACAAGGAAAAAGCCAGGGGTGGGGAAAGAAAAAAACGGGGAATAAGGGTGGCAGCGTTTCAGGGTATACCCCTTCCTCAAGTCCGTTCCTAGAGGTTACTCTGACCAAAGATATTTCCCTTCACCCTGTATAGCCAGCAGACACCATAACCACAAACAAATAAAGTTCCGTGGATAAAAATCCTTGTCTGGAAAGTCAAAAGCTGAAATCCTAGTGTTACCAATATAATAACAATGAGTACAAGTCCAGCTCAATGGTGATCGCAATTGCCAAAAAGTGTACAAGTCCAGTTTAGTGTTAATCGCAATTAGTAGTTAGTAGCTAGTAGCTAGTTAGTAGCAGTAAGCACAAATCCTGTTCAATGGTGCTAATGGTAAGGACACCACTGCTCGCCTGTCTGGTGTCCGCTGTAATAGGGATGCGTACACCAGACAGGGGAGTTCCAGCGTTACTTTCTGTGCTACAGACGTAATCTTTTTCCTTATTACTTGCTGACTTTTAATCCACTCGCTGTCTGTTTCCTGACCATTAGCAGCCAGTTTCATTAACCGCTAAGGTAATAAAAGGGTTAAATAACAGGCACTGCATTGTTGTTGGTACAGGGGGTGGGTGCAGCTTGCAGCTGCCCAAGGGTGGGTGTTTAGGCCATGCGGTAGGTTGGCAGTTGAAGTTAACCCCTTCATTACCTTAGCAGTTGCAACCGTGACAGTAATGAAGGGGTTAACACTTCGCACTACCCTCCCGCAAGGCCTAAACACTACTCTGTGGTAGCTTCGACCTTCAACCACCCCCTGTACCAACAACCGTAATGGGTAAAAGTGCTTTTAACTAAAGAAGGCTAATAGCGCTTTTCCCCATTGAAAAAAAACATTACAGTGCAGTACATAAATACAAAACACCAGCATGCACATGGATGTGGATAATAATGCATTAACCCATTAAAAATAAAACCAGCAAGCATAAAGCTAATTAAAGTTGTGCTTAACCCTTCCAGGATGAAAGCCGTCCTCATCTTCCTCAGTGGGCATCATCATTACATTACAAAAAAATGAAATAGGGACCACTAGCCCCTTAATCACCTTAGCGCTACCCAGCCAGGATGCCTAACCATCTTCCCCGGGGCAACTACCCCCACCCTCCACCTACTTATTGTCATAGTGATAAACCATGGCCGTGTTGCCACTAAAGCAATGAATGGGCAATCTACTAATAAAAGAACAAGCACTGAATAAAATACATTACATTGCAATCCCAAAAAATACCAATATACCAATTGATTGGCACAGTGGTACACCATGCCCATATAATATGGGCATGGTATGCCACTATGCAAGTCAATGGCCAACCTAAAAGAAAAAAGCACAAAAAATACAATACTTAACAATTAAATACAAGTGAGGATGGCCTTCATCCTGGCAGGGGTAAGTAGAACTTTAATTTACTTTATGCTGACTGGTTTAATTTTGAATGGACAAATTCACTATCCATATCTGTAAAATAGTCATTTTGCCCATTACAGTACTGTATGTGTTAGGGGAATTGATGGGTGTACAGGGTGTGGGCCAGGGTGTGGTAGGTAGTAGGTTTTTTTTTTTAATGGAATTTCAGTGAAGTAAACAAATGACATAATATCTCATCTTACGGGAAACAAGTCAAATAAAAAAACAAATGATAGACACACATAACAAGATGGGGGAGGGTGTGTGTGTGGGGGGGGGGGGGGGCAGAGGGGAGGTTTTCTTTATTCATTTCTGTACTTTCATACTTTACAACTTCTTATGTCTCACTCACGTAATCCTATCTTGTGCGATCCCATTCTTCCATTGCCTGAATTGAACCTCTACCTCCTGCTTCCATGTTTCTAACCGCTAGTCAGAGGAGAACACATTTCTTACTATCAAAGTAGAACTTGCCATTGTTCATACCTGGGAAATCTTTTTGAGCCAGCCATGGAAGACAGACCTTTTGGAATTTAGTGCAAGTGTCATTAACTAAACTTTTAATTTTTCCATCTGGAATACAAACCAAATCCTGTTTCTTATTTTGGCAATGGATGGAATGTCTTTTTGTTTCCATAATGCTGCGATCTCGTATCTCGTTGCTATTGTGTAGGGAGTAACTAGTTTATTTTCGACTCTGACTAACCTCTAAGTTGGTTTGTTTATTAGGAATAGCCAAGGATCCATATGAATAGTGAGGCCCAAATTCCTCTGTAGCCAATCTATGGTAATGTTTATTGTGGGTAGAAGGGGAGAGTGAAGGTATACTTGGCTCAGGATTGGTGGTTTGGTTACCACAGCTATGATAATGAAGGGGTTAACTCCTCCCACTACCTTCCTGGTAGGCCTAACAACCCACCCTGGGCAAAGAACCCCCTTCACTCACCACCTCTACCCCCAATAAATCAGCTACAGTGCCTTAAACCCTTCATTGCCTTAGCAGCTAGCTGCTACGGTAATGAAGTATATATTTTTTTAATAATAGTGTACAGGAGCAGAGGTCTCCAGAGCTGAACGGCATTAATTTGAGCCTCAGGGACGCCCTGCATCCTGAGTTACAGGCCCCGGTATGGGTTGCTGGTATCCCCGCAATGTTTACATCAGCTCAGGAGGCCCCTGCTTCCGCACTCTATAATTAAAATTAACATTTTAACTGCACGAGCCGTGCATGAAGACGCAGCCTCTCTGTGCAGCTCTTCCAGGCTGCAGTTTAAACAAACAGATTCAGTGCGATGACACGTAGAAAAATATAAAAACAGGTAGTGTGATGATGCATTTTTGGACCACCCTTTAAACAAAATTGTGTTTTTTCTTAGTGAAAAACATGTTTTAGTGTGCGGTAGAACAATGCAAAGTCGCACGCCAATGCATTAATTCTATCGAGGTTTAGTGAATAGGCCCCTATATGTTTGCGTAATATTTCTATAAGGCATAGAATAAATTATAGCTAGACTGAAACAGAACAAAGTTCCATAGATCGGTGCTACCCAAACTTGGTTACAGACACAAATCGGTATCAACACTGATGTGAAGACATAACAATTATATAAACTTGCTTGAAGAAGGAATAATCATGGCAACGTGATGTGAGGAGGTTAATGAAATGAAGCAGGTGTAATGCTCACAATAAAGGGAGGTTTATTTAAGCAATGTCCTGGTAGATAATGCAGATGACTAATGTTTATAAAAGACAGTACTCTCCGGTTTTCTTCCTATTATGAACTCCCTCCCTAGAGCTTATACATCCTGCAATGTCCAACAAAAAATCCTCCCATACAGTAGTAACAACCAGCATGTGGTAAGGGAATGATAGTACTCACAATCTGTTGCCGTCCTTCCTGTCTTGGCGTGCCTCACGTGGTGTGGGGAAGCAGAAATTCGGTAGCAAAAACGGAACACAGCAGCAAAAAGGTGAAGGGGCTATAATGTAAAGACTAAAAAAATCTATTTATTGAAGCGCTAACAACGTGGCACAAACAATGTACTCTAACGCATTTCACACTTATGGTTGCACTTCATCAGAGAGTATGTCATTCTATTGTACGTATCCATCTGTGTAGTCTTTTCCCCAAACCGGAAGTGACGTGACAGCAAATACGTTGTTTGTGCCATGTTGTTACCTCTTCAATAAATAGATTTTTTTTTTTAGTCTTTACACTGTAGCCCCTTCATCTTTTTGCTGCTGTGCTCTGTTTTTTCTACCAAATAGAATAAGTGATGGTAGAATGTCCTACTTTAGTCCAAATTAAGATTTTAGGGTCATTTGTCTTTCCTGAACTAATCCACATGAGAACAAAAGATAATAATCTTTAAATCTAATCCCCATGTGAAAACCTAAAATAAAAAAAAGCAAAAAACTATTCCATCGCTAGGTTTCTAATTATATTTTCTGCTTTTGTACATGCCTTTTACAGATGGGATTTGTCCATGTGGATTGTAGGCCTCGGAAGAGGGTAAATATTTTTTGGGTGGGTGGCGGGAGGAAGGAGGGTTGCCTATGTGGATTAGACTAATGGTTAAGGTAGGGCTTTCTCATTACCCCTTTTTCAGCAATGTGGGATCCTTGGCATTTTTCCTAGGAAGGATAAAGCATCAACATATCTCAACTTTAATGGATCAGTTTTGTTACTAGCATCAACATAAATTCTGAACTTTTAGCTTGTTACCTTTGTTTCTACACAATGGAATAAAACTCAGCCAGTCATTATTACACAACAAGCAATAAGGGTGTATGCCTTCATTATCCTTATATGGAAAGAGGTAAACTGAAGTGACCCGCCAAACAAAAAGTTCACGGAGTTCTCATTCCTCTAAGGTATTTTTACTAAGGCCATGCATATATAATCATCAAAACCTTATGTGTTTTTTGTCTTCAGGTGTTCTCAAGAAGTCTCTTTTGTAACCTTAATCTAAGTACTGTATCATATAAATGATTACTTGTCAGTGGTGCACATTAATAGGGGGAAAAAAATTTTGGGAAACTAAATTGTCAGTTTCTTTTTTCTATTGATTTCTAAAGACGTGTAGAAGCTACGTAGTTTTTACACATACATTAAAATTACACTTAGAGGAGTTTACCCAGAAGTAATATTACAACAAAGGAGGAGGGAGTGTGCCTGAGTTCACCTTATATGGGAGGTGAAGAACTAAAATGACCTACAGTACAGGTACCAGCCAAAAGGTTAGCCAAAGGGGTTGATTCTCTATGTGTTTAAGCTGCTGATTGGGCACTTTGACACATATAGAATAAGCCCCTTAGTTTCCAAACAATGAGAAAAAAAAATACTGATGCAAACATTTCCCATAATAGTTTCAGTGCTATTTACAGTAGCTAATCCAAAGATATATTTTATTTTGTATAAAAAATGCCTATCATTTCTAATCTTATCTAAATTCTGGCTTCCATTGTCGAATTTGATTTTTTTTTTTTTATTAGAAATGTGGATGTAAAAATGCTTTTGTAGAGACCATCATTAATTGATTTTTCTCAAAAATGTTTCCATTTAGCCATAATTATACTGACTTTCTTCAGTTAGGCATAAGCCCTCAATTAGTCCGTAACAATATATATTTATATAAAAAATATACACTGATACACATACACACTCTTTCATCACTTGCTTTCAGGAACCTTTTGACACCTCCAGCCATAAAACACATCCACACCGGGGGAAGGACCAGCACAGATAACATTCCAATAGACACTGTTTATAGTATAGCTTTTGCTTGCTTCATTCATTGTAACATCGCCAGAAGAAGAGATCAGTGTATCTCGAAAGCTCGCACAAATAAAAGCATTTCGTTAGCCACAGAACGGTATCATCTATTTATTTTTTGATTATAAAAAATATATAAAGGTATATTTTCATGAAAATGTATCTTTACAATTGTCACAAATTTACAGTTACAAAACTGCAATATATGGCGCAGACTGGGACTGTACATTAAATAAGTAGTTTAAATGTACAGTAGGTACTACCCTTCCATAAGAAAATAATCCTGTTCAACTATATAGCAATGCTAACTATTACACTACCATTCCAATTTTCAAAATCACTTTCAATTTTTCAAATTTGAACATATGCATTACAGAACCATTATTTAAGAATAGAGAATGTTCTGATATTAAGTACAGTATGAAGGTGTTTATATAATGTTTAGTACTTCCCAATACAGATATAACAGATATATTGAATATGTACGGATGCAGCAGACATTATAGCTCTCTCTGTCACATTGCAGTGGGACACACACAATGTGACCGTAGCAACGGACACTATTTAAAAGGATAAACCTCATGCAAAGAGGGGCGGGACTACAATATGCACAAACCAGCGGTTAACGAATAAAAAGGAGGGAGCCCCCACCACCCAGAAAAAATATCTATCAATACCCAACTAAAATAAATAATGCTGAGGTGTACCTAGGGGAGTTAAAGCAATAGTGTCAAGAAGGAGAGAATCTAACAGACAAGGAAAAGAAACTCCCACAAAGGATAAGGGCACTCAGGGGTATGTGACAAGTATCAAAGCAGATTTATTCATACACAACTCAATGCAAAAGGTTAAAAACATTAAAAAAGAAAAACAATTAAACAGAAGCAGCACCCACAATAAGGTACAATATATCCCACTAAATCTAAAATATAAGTGGAGTGAAGGCAGAAACCATTAGTCATGAGGGATGGTCACTGTGACCCCCTCACGGAAAATTGTAAGCATTACCTGGGTACAATGGTGCAAAGCGTGTACAGTGTAATAGAGTGAAGTACATAGACAAAATGATTAGCAGCTCAGCGGGAGGCACAGTCAGTAGCACAACACTGTCCAAAATGGTAACAGTTATGTTGAGTTGACCCCCTCCTCCCCCCTCCCATTCCAGGCCATCGTTTATAAATAGGACAATGGGCTGGGATTGTATTTTTTGTTTTTAATTTTTGTTTCTTTGGTGGCTATCAATCCTTGGATTATTTTTATGTCTGAGCATCAGCCCTTTGGCATTGGTCCTGCTCTGGCTCTGAAGATAAATATATCCTTCATCTTTTCTTATAGATTGCCAATGTGATTATCAAGACTTCAATTGAGAAGGCCCACAGTGGCAATCAATCAATGGGCGTACGTTTAAAATGTTAATATATATATATATATATATATTATAATATTTCTTTACACTTAAATTTGTTATGGTAATGTCTTGTTTTTTCGCCCATTAATTTAATGTGTGTATTTTTAGTGGCCAAAAGCTTTATTAGCCACATTTGACGACTAATGCTCTTGGCAATTACTCAAAAGCGGGGGAGGGTATGGGTTATGTTTGTTCAGGATGTGGGGGCGAGGATTAGGGCAGTTGCCCTGGGGAGTGTTGGTAGAGCTTAACTCCTTGTTTACCTTAGCGGTTTGTAAAGTTTTGCATGCAATGTTTTACTAGCCACTTAGATAGACAGGGGGGAATTTAGTGTAACATTATTAGCATATTTTACCCAATGACTAGCTAACCACTTGTGCTACTAAGGGGCAAAGCTTATGTTGCCTACAGTATGTATGCAATGGCAATTATATACATGTCTTCTTTCTACCCCCTTTTTATCTAAAGCCCTCTCCCGCCTTAAACCTTTTTCACTGACTGCCCCACACCTCTGGAATGCCCTTCCCCTCAGTACCCGATTAGCACCCTCTCTATCCACCTTTAAGACCCACCTTAAGACACACTTGCTTAAAGAAGCATATGAATAGCACTGTGAACATTCTGAACACATGATACATAAAGCTTGCCCCCCTGCAGACGCACTTACCAGAACTCCCTCCTACTGTCTCTGTACGTTCTCCCTACCTACCAATTAGATTGTAAGCTCCTCGGGGCAGGGACTCCTCTTCCTTAATGTTATGTTTGTCTAAAGCACTTATTCCCATGATCTGTTATTTATATTATCTGTTATTTATTCGATTACCACATGTATTACTACTGTGAAGCGCTATGTACAATAATGGCGCTATATAAATAAAGACATACAATACAATACAATACATAAGCAAGATGTGGCTAGTGCTAGCCTGGAATAGGTGATTGAACATGCAATATTTTTTCGTACACTAAGTCGGTTCCTATAAATATTGGGACTTGATGACTAGTATCAAAATGACAAAAGTTGAGATGTTTAGTCATTTTATTGCTGGTATCCATACATATATATCTGCCAAGTCCATATTACCCTATTATATAAAACAGCCATGTAATCCTGTTCACCTGTTAAACATAGAATGAATACTGTATGTAATCAAAACAGCTCTGAAAAAGTTTTCAAAGTTCACTTTAGCTAAATGCAAATTAGCATATATATGACAAATACCATTATTCACAATTACACACACCCTACATATATATAGATAATATATATATATATATATATTATATATGATATATATAATATATATATATTATATATATATATAATATATATTACAGTATTATAGAAACATTTGTTATTTCTGCTTCAAAACAGTTTTGGCAGGAGGAAAAGGCAAGGCTTGTTTAGGAGGATGACGTTTAGTAGGCAAGTTCATGCCTTTTCACCTGCTTTAAAATCTGATATAAACAGGTCAGACAACTGCTGATCATCTTGATGTACAGTATATAAGCAAGAAAGGAGCACACTGTATGTGTGTGGGGAGAAATCTTACCAGCAAAGAAGGAGCACAAGAATAAATCTGGATTCAAGCTCATATTGTACATAACTTCAGGTGAGAACTTTTAGTATTCAATTTATACATTTACGTTCTATAGTTGAATTTGTGCCTGTCCGTTAATATTTGTTTTATATATTGGGTCTTATCATACAGTATGTGTAAAAGCTGTTGAATGAATGCCAACTTTAGTGCAGTTTATTGGATGAATTAATTTTACATAGAAGCAACATTACAATATGCTGAATTTTACATGATAAAACAAGACAAATAATTATGATCTGTTGTTTGGTAAGAGAAATGGAATTGTGTGAATATTTTTATGTGTTTTCAAACATGTTATGTTTATATAAATATATATCAAGGTGGGAGCAATTGTGGAACGAGGCAATATTGGAGCAAAGAGCACGTAAAGAGGCATCATTTTGCATTTCTCTGTGTGAAAGTACCAAGGTATGGACATTCCACAAATAGCACAAACTGACACACCCACAGTAGGACAAAATTAGATCAAAAGCCCTAAAAGTGTGAGTTTGTTATTTGGATACTATCAATAGGAAAAGTTTTAGATTAATTACAATATGTACATATAATTGGGTGTATCAAATTATATATCCCTGAAGTGGTATCAATTATCTTGATTGATGCTCCGTGTTGAATGTATGAAACTTAATTAACAATCAATCAGAATATTTTGCACTGCCTTGAAACAAAATTATAGCAATAAATTACACCGTTGATTAGGTTGCTAAAATACCAACATCTATAAAGTTAATCTTTTTGTTTTCGTCATTGCCTTGATTACATCTACCTCAAAAATATTTGAAATGGAAATTAATCGATTGCTTTAAATACTTTTTGAAATAAGTACAACATGCATCACACTCGTTTGAGAAATGGAAACAAAAAGAAAACAGCGCACAACGCCAAATAGTGAAGCAAGTAATAAAAATGTATTACAATAATAGTGGGGTATAAAATCTGCGTACATCAAATAGAGAAAACATAAGCATTTGGTGTATATCACACTTGTTTACCACCCGGGTTGTAGACAGGAATCTGGTAATCAGCTTTCTCTGCAGGAGCCTCTGTGACTCTCTTTGTCAGCTGGAAGCTGCTTTCAAGGAGTTCCTCAGCAGCAGTCTGGCTCCTCTGCAGGTTCAGGCACTCACTGGAAACGAGTCTCAGGGCAGTATGCTCTTTCCAGGGTTTTTTTTCCCCTTTTCTACAGTCCTCTGTCTCCTATGGAGATTTCACACTTTTTTTCAGCTGCGCAGTGTGCAGGGCAGTTCAGAGCCGATGGAGAGGCTCAGCAAACACTTCCGCAATTGCATCGCCTGCACGCGTGCCACGATGTCGCTCCGTCACGTGGTTGTAGCGGGGTGACGTACATTCCCGTGGCAATAGTGAAGGAGCAGGAGAAAGTCCTTTAGAGTCTCTATAGCGGCGCAAAAACCGCTTCAATCAGCAAAAAAAAAACCCCAAATGATAATGAATTAAATCAGATACAGGGATATTAAAAACAATATAATGGCATAGACTAAATACTCCAACTCGTTTCGTACATCTAAGTACTGTCTTCAGGGAATAATTTTGGCCATTACCCAGAGGTCTTAATCCTCTCAGAGATGTCTCATTGGTCAGAACTATAAGTTAGACCATCATCTCTGAGCCTTGGTCAAAGTGATAGGGAAGATATACTATTACTTTTAAAACAAAAACTTATTGACAAAATCTAAAACAAATAGACAAATAACTATTTTCTTTAAAATCCTGATATATCTTATTTTGTTAGTTTTCAAATGTAAGTGAGAACCCGCAGCTTCTTGCGCACAGAAAAATGCAACACACAAGAAATGTCTAACACATTTTTATGTAAGAAGTTGTCACCTGAGACTTTGCAATTTTTTTAACGGGTTGGTAGAAGAAAAGTGGGGCGCAGTTTCATACATATTATAATCTGCAGCATATACACTCCATAGCCCTCATTTTGAAACTAACCAAAAGAACATGGCTCAGGCTCAAAGATGTGCAATCCCTTAATAATTTGAAATAACAGACATAACGCAAATGGTGCAAGTTTGCACCAACTTTGCACAAATTTCCTAAGTAGATAGGGGCCAAGATATCCGGAGAAACATTTTGTAATTCATTTTCCAATTCTCATTAAATAATAAATAAGCATTTACTGTAGTCACACACCTCATAGTGCGTTTCTTTGTTCAGTGGAAGCCAAAGCCATTGAAAAAGAAACAAGTGGTATATCGTTAAAGGTTTTGGTATAACAAAGGAAAAAACTACTTTACAAAAATAAAAAATTCTGTAAAGATTGTAAGCAAAGAAATGCTTGTTTTAACAAAAAGGTGGTATTAATTAAACCGCTTACTGTATTTGTGACTAGAGAACTGCAGCATTGAACAAATTGTCTTTTACTCAAGCTTCCTGCGTGCAACAAGGGGAAACCCAGTAAAAAAAAATAATAGCATCATATTATCAAAGAAAAGAATGTCATTTTTTTATTTGGTTACTTCTTGCGCAATACCTTTGCCCTGGTCTGAACCCAATCAGGTTTTATTAAAAACATTCAGTGATGTTATGCCAACATAATTACAGTATTTTATAGCATTGCACAACCCCCTAAGGGAGATAGCATGTAAAAAGTTCACGGGAGTGCACTTTTAATTCCTACAGTAACTTAATATTTGGCATTAAGCTGCCTCTGATGACTAGAAGAATTTGTTGTAAAATATGTTCAGACTCAATAAACTCGCCAGAGGATTATATGTTCACTTACAGTCTAAAATGATAAAGTCAAGCCTTGCATCCATTTTTGGGATCTGGCACAAACTAGGATGGAGAGGTTGCTAGTTAGGGCCATCAGTATGGGACATAAATACTTTGCAGTTAATGATCCAAGCATCAGATACCATTTGCTAGGAAGGATGATTTTCTGGTAAAGGCTAAAAGTGCAAATAGTCTTACAACAATTTATTAAAATTCTTGATAAAAAAAATTGATAAGTAATTTACACTCACATTCTGTGGATAACATAAACTATGAGAATTTCTGAGCTTCTCTTACACTCATAGAAATAGGTATTTAGCCCTTAGAGTTATTTCTTCGCGTCATTTGGTATATGGGTAGGTTTATGACAAACAATGTGAAATACTCCTGTTAAATGACACAGCCACCATTCATTTGGTGTCTTACTGCTCCACACGTCTCTGAATGAGGGTAGTGACTCCCGTTTTTCACAACTAATAGGTGATATTAGCCGTATCATGATTTTATTTTTTATTATTATTTAGTTTATCCTCACTTTTTTAGGGACGGTTCTTATCAGGTTTGTCAATTGTCTTTTTCACAGTGGCACTCCGCCTGTTTGTGTTATCTTACACGAAGATTGTCTCCTCTCTTCTTTCCTGTGGTTACCCTGCGGCTCCATTGGGGGAGTTCAGGGACACGTGGATTTGGACGAGGTTGAAGGGAAAGAAATAGAGAGAGCTGAAGGAGGAAGGGGTCTAATGGGGGGAGGAGGGCCGCTGGGTTTCCTTTTCTTTTCTGGCGATCCTCTGCACTGTGCTCTGTTTCTCCCTGCAGGCGCAAATAGTGGTGGGACAGGAGGTACAAAGTGCAAAATAATATATTTGATGCTGTCTCCGTATTATTATATGAGTCCTGATTATTTTACATGTACACCACGCGGCCTCGGCGTTTCTCGTTGGCTTCGTCAGGGTGATTTGCATCTCCTCCCTTACTGGGGTTATTACCTCCTCCATCATGCATAAATTAATGATCAAGCAATACAAACAAATTCTACAAAATACATGGCTCATGGTTATAATTTCGTACTCAAGTGCACTGTCATTGTGCTATTTATTTATACAGTTAACATATAGAAGAATCATTTAGAGTGATGGTGATAATATAGAATTCTCATTCGTAACAAAGTAATTAAGGACTCTATACTGACTTCTCTAATTAGAAAGCGATTGTTATACCAGATACAGTGGAAAGGCTGATTTAAATACCTTAACAGTAATCCCCAATGGTACAAAGCAATATGCGGAGTTCTAAACATTTTGTATATTATCTATACTCACCCCCCAATACTATTTTTATAGATACCCCTACATGTAATACTGGATGGCCTATGCGGGGAATATAATGAAATAACGTTTATTAACCTTATGTACCTATAGAGGGTTTTAAATGGCTCACATGTTCAATTAGCCCGGTGTAAATTGTGGTGGGTGGGTAAATACTTAGAAATTACGGGGTTATATATATTGTTAACACTACACAATATTATGACAGGAATCCGATTTGACTAAACATAAATAGAATTGTAAATAGTACAATAAACATTCATATTATAATCCCCTTATATAGTTTGGTAGAGAAAAGGAATACCCAAAGAGGTATTTAGTAGAGTGGAGATCCGTCTACATCAGCGAATCAAGGTTCTTTTTTAGAAAAAGACAGGATTAGAAGGACAAACCAGTGAGGGGGGGGGGGGGAAGTAATCCACGAATACAAACCGTCAAACACCCCGCAAAAGAAAGGATAGAAAATTTTTTAGCCCACTAGCGAGGAACTAGAGGACTTGTTTGGGTTATAAACCACCACCAAAAACCAGCATCCATAGGATAGTTGATAATTTTTAGAATTAAATTTAGGGATTTTTTTTTAATTCTAAGTAACGCGTTTGACTTTCTGCCAGGACTCGTGGATTTGAGCATTAAAGGTCGTTTAACCTTTTCGCTTCAAATATAGTGTAGATATTAATCCCTTCAATACATATAGTATTTATTTAGTAAGTTTTGCGAGGGAATCATATACTTTTAAAAAAAGTACTCATGAAAACAAAATGTTACAAAAGAAGTTACAAATGAGGTGTCACAACATGGAAAGATTTAAAACATCTACAGTAAGAAGAAATCATTGTTCTACCAAAGTTATTAAGGGGAGGAACATATTGACCTTCAGGAAATTAGTTCAGGAGGATGTAGAAAAAGTTGGCCAAAAAAAGATTCAAGGGCCGGAAGAACTATGACAAAAAGGAACTGCAGCAGTGCAGAACTAATGGGGAGGGGACTTGTAATCACTTCAGCAGACAAGGTGGAGGGGTGGTGTCCTTTACCAGAATGATTATGATTTGGAGTCAGATCGTGGAAGACACTGTAACATACAAACCATACTAAATAATCCCACTGAGAAATTCAAATGGAATTTTGGAATTGCTCAACAGGGCCTAAAGATGCATTAATTTTAACAAGGCAGAGGGGGAGGGAATTATGATAAGATAAATCAACAAGATATACCAATTTTTCTACTATTCTGCGAAAACTATTCATTTAAGGATATTCCACTCTCTTTGCTACCCACAACACGGTGTCGTCAATTGTGGCGGCGAAAAAGGGGGTGGTTGCCTTGTGTGTGAGAGGACGGACAGCGGATGCGGAGGGGGGGGGGAGAGAAAGAAGCCCCGGCTGGCAAAGAGGGAGGTGGATTGGGCGTGGATCGTGAGATGAGGAGGAAGTGTAAGAGCTAGTAGACTGTAAGTTAGTACGCTATTGTGAGTGATAGAATTAAGTGGCTTCCTGATTCTTTTGATTTTTATGTCTTGTATATGCTTCTTATAGAGCTTTGTAGTCACTTGTCGATTCTAGCCAGAGACAACAAATGGGCAAGACTCCGAGTGTGGTATGGGTAATGTATGGCCCCTTACCGGTGTTCGGTGGCTACAGCTTATGGGAATTGACAAGAAGGGTGTTAATGAAAGGTAGGATAGTCGAGTTGGGATCTTCGTTAAGTTCAGGACCGGTTGTGCTTGACACCCAATTTAAATCCTCAGATCGTGTTTGTTGTTCCTTCTCTGGCTTTTCTCTGTGTACGACTTTGCCCTTGTTATCCAAACGGTTTTTTTCACCGCTTTCTTTGCTTCATTTTTTTCCCGATTTTTCAGCCCACTTCACTACCAACGCATTTCAAGGGACATTATCCGAAGTTCATTCGCTGGTTTTTTTCTTGGTCGTATGTCCTTCCGCCCGTGGGTGTGGTTCGGTTCTTCTTTGTGGTCGCTCTCTTGTTCTGAAGTTATTTTTTGAGGGAGTATTTTGTAATGGATATGGATTAAAAGACATATGTATCACCATCTTGTTTACTATGCCGTATCTTGTGGTTGTTTCGTTTATTGTGGGGGTGGCTTTCCTTGTTTTTTTGATTTGTTCCCTTTTGTTGCTCTTGATCTCTCTATAGAAGTTGATTGATCACACACAGGTGGTGTGCCGTCTTGTTGCTTCAATGCTAGATTTCTGAACTAATTGCAATAATTTCGTAGAATCAGACTCCAAATAGAATTCATTTGTTGTCGACTTTTTTATGCAAAACAGTATCATGGGCCACATGAAATTATTTTGGACAATGAAAATATTATTCTATAAAGTGCGGGGTACGGCTATTGGGTACACAGGTTTGCCCCAAATTACGCCAATATTTTTATGGGTAAGTGGGAGGACGAATCCATCTGGTCCAACCACGAATTTGGGGCAAACCTGGTATCATGGCATCGCTACATAGATGATATCCTCCTGATTTGGGATGGAAGTATGGAGAAGTTAGACACATTCCTCGCAGGATTAAATGATAATCCATATAATTTGAAGTTCACTACAAAGCACAGTAGGAGCCAGATTGAGTTTTTAGACTTATTCATATATATTGAGGATGGCCAGATTGAGACAAAAACCTTTATAAAAAGTGTGGACACCAACAATTTTTTGCTAGGTGATAGTGGACACTCTGAGAAATGGATTAATAATATCCCACTGGGACAGATGCAAAGAATCAAACGCAACTGTACCCAGAAACATGTTTTTGATGAACAAGCCAAAGAACTAATGACAAAATTTGTAGATAGAAAATACAATAAAGAAATAGTGGAAGATGCTTATAGAAAGGTATCTCTAATGAACAGGACAGAGTTAATCAAATACAAAACTAAGGACATTAGACAGAGAGAGGAGGGTAAAATATCAGTCCCCTTTGTTACTAAGTACAGTAGTGCAGCTAGAGATATTAGGAAGGTTATCCATAAACATTGGGGAATCTTACATAAGGACCCAATGTTACAACAAATACTGCCAAAAAGACCTGAAATTATCTTTACAAAGGCCACTAATTTAAAACAAAAGTTAGCCCCAAGCTGTTTAAAAAAAGAAAACCAAAGACCTGTAACGATCACAACTGGGTTCTTTATGTGTCAATCATGTAAAGGTTGTAAATTACATCCTAACTCCCAAAAAAGCTTCAAAACAATAAGATCAGAAGCTTCACAAATCAATTATGATATAAAGGACATGATTGATTGTAATACAAGTAATGTGGTATATTTGTTGCAATGTCCTTGCAATAAACAATACATTGGGAGGACAACCAGGAAACTCAAAATACGCATTGCAGAACATGTAAGGAATATTGAGAAGGGCCTATTACAGCACAGTGTATCCAAACATTTTCAAGAATTTCATGGCCAAGACCCCAAAGGCTTAAAATTTGTGGGAATCGAGAAAGTTAGACCAAGTTGGAGAGGAGGGAATCCAGTAATAAAAATATCTAGACAGGAGACATACTGGATTTATGGAAACAAAAAGAAAACAGCGCACAACGCCAAATAGTGAAGCAAGTAATAAAAATGTATTACAATAATAGTGGGGTATAAAATCTGCGTACATCAAATAGAGAAAACATAAGCATTTGGTGTATATCACACTTGTTTACCACTCCAGGGTTGTAGACAGGGGAATCTAGTAATCAGCTTTCTCTGCAGGAGCCTCTGTGACACTCTTTGTCCAGCTGGAAGCTGCTTTCAAGGGAGTTCCTCAGCAGCAGTCTGGCTCCTCTGCAGGTTCAGGCACTCACTGGAAACGAGTCTCAGGTGGCAGTATGCCTCTTCCAGGGTTTTTTTTCCCCTTTCTTACAGTCCTCTGTTTCTCCTATGGAGATTTCAACATTTTTTTCAGCTGCAGCAGTGGCAGGGCAGTTCAGAGCCGATGGAGAGGCTCAGCAAACACTTCCGCAATTGCATGCGCCTGCACAGCGTGCCACGATGTCGCTCCGTCACGTGGTGTAGCGGGGTGACGTCACAGTTCCCGTGGCAATAGTGAAGGAGCAGGAGAAAGTCCTTTAGAGTCTCTATAGCGGCGCAAAAACCGCTTCAATCAGCAAAAAAAAAACCCCAAATGATAATGAATTAAATGCAGATACAGGGGATATTAAAAAACAATATAATGGCATAGACTAAATACATCCAACGCGTTTCGTACATCTAAGTACTTCTTCAGGGAATAATTTTGGCCATTACCCAGAGGTCTTAAGTACCTCTCAGAGATGTCTCATTGGTCAGACTATTAAAGTTAGACCAATCATCTGAGCCATGGTCAAAGTGATAGGGAAGATATACTATTACTTTTAAAACAAAAACTTTATTGACAAAATCTAAAAACACAAATAGACAAATAACTATTTTTCTTTAAAATCCTGATATTATCTTATTTTGTTAGTTTTCAAATGTAAGTGAGAACCCGCAGCTTCTTGCGCACAGAAAAATGCAACACACAGAAATGTCTAACACATTTTTATGTAAGGAAGTTGTCACCTGAGACTTTGCAATTTTTTTAAACGGGTTGGTAGAAGAAAAAGTGGGGCGCAGTTTCATACATATTATAATCTGCAGCATATAACTCCATAGCCCTCATTTTGAAACTAACCAAAAAGAACATGGCTCAGGGCTCAAAAGATGTAGCAAATCCCTTAATAATTTGAAATAAACAGACAATACGCAAATGGTGCAGTTTGCACCAACTTTGCACAAAATTTCCTAAGTAGATAGGGGCCAAGATATCCGGAGAAACATTTTGTAATTCATTTTCCAATTCTCATTAAAATAATAAAATAAGCATTTACTGTAGTCACACACCTCATAGTGCGTTTACTTTGTTCAGTGGAAGCCAAAGCCATTGAAAAGGAAACAAGTAGGTATATCGTAAAGGTTTTGGTATAACAAAGGAAAAAACTACTTTACAAAGAATAAAAAAAATTCTGTAAAGGATTGTAAGCAAAAGAAATGCTTGTTTTATAACTAAAAAGGTGGTAAATTAATTATAACCGCTTACTGTATTTGTGACTAGAGAACTGCAGCATTGGAAACAAATTGTCTTTTTACTCAAGCTTCCTCGCTGCAAAGCAGGGGAAAGCCAGTAAAAAAAAAATAATAGCATCATATTAATCAAAGAAAAGGAATGTCATTTTTTTATTTGGTACTTCTTGCGCAATACCTTTGCCCTGGTCTGCACCCAATCAGGTTATGTATTAAAAACATTCAGTGATGTTATGCCAACATAATTACAGTATTTTATAGCATTGCACAACCCCCTAAGGGAGATAGCATGTAAAAAGTTCACGGGAGTGCACTTTTAATTCCTACAGTACTTAATTATTTGGCATTAAGCTGCCTCTGATGACTAGAAGAATTGTGTAAATATCTGGCTATTCCCTTCACAAATGATTTTGTATTTTAATTAAAATGAAGTTCAATAAACCTGAATGTGTTTTTTTCAAGTGAAAGCTAATTACTTGCATCTATTAGCAAAACTCCTTGGGTCTACATATTTTTTTAAACATAAGTGATAACCTTCATGGATAACCTTCATTTAATGTCATAGTTATGGCTGAATACACGCACACACTGAAATGCCTCTCTTCTCCCCCTTGTTGCAACAATTTTTCTGATTTCATTCTCCCATCTTACTTTTGTTTGTCGTCGAGTTTTTAATCACTTGGAATCCAGTTGAGTACCATCTGTTTCCAATAATGATCGTTTCTTCTTGCAATATGTCCAGCCCACAGCCATTTACATTTCTTTAACCTTGTGATGATGTTAGTCTTTTTTGTTTGGTTCTGACCCCATTAATTTTCTTGTGTCTTCAGGTAATACCCATCGTACATCTTTCCATACTTCTTCGCGTTGTCTGAAGCTTCTGAATTATCTTCACATTTAGGGTTCAAGTTTCCCATCTATAAGTGAGCATGGGTAGAATACATTGGTCAAAAACATTCTTATTGAGGCGCAGTGGAAGGTTTCCTTGAAATATTGTATCATTTCTTCCAAATGTACTCCCTCAAATCTTCATCCTCCTATTGATTTAATTCAAGAGGTTCCCATCCATTGTTATGTGCCAGCCAAGTTAGACATAGTCTTCGACTTCTAGCTCTATTCCATTTATTTCAATCTTTACAGACTTGACACAGTTATTGAACATAACTTTGGTCTTGTTGATATTCATACAGAGGCCAACATTCATATACATTTTTTTTTAACGTTATCTTTTGGGAGTAACCTAATAAACCCAAATACTGTATCTGATCCCAAGGAGGGGTATCCCTCCTCCCTGCACTTAATATTATGGCACATATTTATAAGGAAGGGCTACAATACTATGTAAGAAACCCTTCAGTACTATTCTAGTGACTGGGCCATAAAGAGTTGTATTAAATGAGCCTTGCTAGAAGGTGTCTTAAAGAGGAGCACTGCTAAGTAAATTTGATCCATCATCAGAAGTATGAAATTATGAGGCTAATCCCTTTACCTGAAGGAAGTCTATGTTACTTGGTATTATATAATATAAAATATACTATTAACATTTTATTTGGGGTTGGGTTGATCCCAGTGACAATGGCTTACATGCACAATGTTATTCCTATGAATATATGGGCACCATCACGGTCAATAAAATGTACTTCTAAATAACGACACCTACACAGATTTTCAGAAGGTGTGGTTACCTTGGATTCGGAGTGAAAATCAACCAGAAATTAATACCCACTTAATTTTGTTGTAAAAAAAAAAAAAAGGAAAAAAAAAGGATATTTATATTAACTGTGTGATAGAATATTTTAAGAAATCTTGTTAGGTAAAATTGTAAATGAATGTGAACTTTCTCCCATCTCTATTTTCTGTACCCTTCCCTCCCCCCCATTTTTTATTTTCTTCATTCCTCCCCTCTCCCTAAATTTTTTTAATAAAAATTAAGTTTAAAAAAAAAAAAATGTACTTCTAAATTCCAACCAGCCTCCTTAAAATTATCTTCCCAAGCATAGCTGTGATGTTAGTGGTATTTACCAATTATTTGTACTCTTTAATTTCTCAAGGTCCCGCAGGCAAAAATATGGTGTTAACCTTGACTGAAATTGGGTACCTCCATATTTATAAGAATAAAACTTTACTTGGGGACTTAAAACAAATAAAAAAAATCCTGGTGCACAAACATTGAACATTTTCTTTTTTTTTATTATATAAAAGGACATTTCATGCACAGTCTTTGCATGACATTTCAGTGGCCCACCAGAAGATGCAACACATTTTCCATTAGAAATTATTAGTTGTGTCAGTGATGCTGTTATGACAAGAAAATTAATTATTGAAGAGACACAATCACCAGTTGTTATTAGTAAATATAATTTACTGGTTAGTTCAAGTATAAATCAGCATGTTATGTCACTCAGGATATCGCTCACTATGTCATCTACAACCAGCGGACCCCCGTCATTTCTTCTATAGAAATGCCTGGTAAATATATTCCTGTGATCACGTTTGTACTGTGCTGATAATACCTCCAGCTAGTCACAGTTGGGGGTCTGATTCTTACATGCTGGACAAACTGATCACAGGGAACACATCCAGGCATTCAGCCAACATCCCAGACTAGGGAGGTGGGGGAGTCCAGCTTTTCTAGTGAGTTTCTCATAACAACCTATTTCAGCTACTGTAGTACAGTAAATGTATTTTTTTTACAGCATAGCAAAAGAAACTACATTTAAGCATATTTTGGACATTTTGTAAGAGACAATAGTTAACCCATCATGCACTTTGGCAATCAAACACAACAAAACTCAATTCTCTTACAGATGCGTATACATCTTTCTAATTGCACATAAACCCATCTTTCTGTCTTAATTATTCATTAACTAAACAAAAATATAATGCATTAAAAGATGTTTTTTTTTTTAAAGTAGACAACATGACCGTACATTGTGTGCAGTATGACTCAGGTAGAATTGGGAAAGCCGTTCCATGTACTGTCTTGCAAAGTTGGATTTTTTTTCTCTCCATATTTTTAACCTAGTAATTAGACTGGTGAGATATCAACAACTATCAGTGTATGTATGTGTAACCCTGTTTTCCCCACCCAATCTCACATAGGGCCTCTCTGTGAGAAACTCACTCCGGTTACATGCCTTTGAGTGGTGCATACCTGCTGGTAACAGGGGGCCCTGGGTCTCTCAGCATGGTGGTAAAGGGGAATAAAAGGACAGACGTCTGGGGTCTTGTCCAAATAATACTCACAGGTGCAGCGCCTCCATCTCGTGCAGCCCCCAGGTGTATGGGGTGAAGTCTCTGCAGAAGAATCTTTTCCCCCCTCCTCCTAATAGACTTCACTCTTATGCAAGAACGGGTAAACAGAGTTTAGCCCACGCAGGGCTCTAGAAGAAAAGTCGTAGCTGCAGTTGCAAGCAGATAATTAAAACACGGTCACTTCAATGAATAAATGGTATATAGTGTATAGTAGTCTCTCCCAACAACTGGCTCACATGAAGGCACTAGATAAAGTTGAGATAGAGAGACTCACGTATCTTGAAGCTTGCAGCTCCGTGTGCGAAGATCCTCCGCGCAGTATGCTGTGTGATGAACCGACAATCCCTCTGGCAGTGCGGCGTCCCGAGGGGCAGTCACCTGACCGGCGGTGATGATAAACGTGATCTCTGCAGTTCCTGCAGCCCGGCGTGCTACCACGGTAGCAATGGATAGAAACTCCTCCTTCAGGAGGCAAAGAGGTGATGCACAGCCGTCACAATGAAGACGCAGAAGGAGGCTAAACTGGTGACTGAATAAACTTTATTGGACAAGTGTAGTGCTGACGGATCTTGCATCTTCCCACACTCCAAACCCTCATGAGATAACACATTTTCTCTTCTCTGTGGTATGTAGAATGATTACTTTTAGAACGCAAGTAGTCCTGTACTGCTTCTCTAAGCCAGGACTCACATTGTTCCTCTATTTGAAGCATTATTGGCTCAGGCACATAGGGATAAGTGAACCCGTGTGATTGACAATAGCAGGCCACTATAGCTCTGTCCGCTCTACTCAAGTTAGTGAGCTTTCTATCTCCAGCAGTACCTGGCAGTACTCAGGACAATGGCTCCTTAGGGGCAATTTCATCATACAAAATGGACGGACCCTTAGGGATCACTATTCCCTGCTTTATTCCTCTCAGTCATCTAGCTAACTCATCAGCAGCCTCCTTCTCAGAGTAGGTGCCCTTACCCTACCAATGATCTACTAAATCATCCTGCATCAAAATGAACCGAGTGTGGTCCATAGATTAAGAGTACCCTTTGAATAAAGGATCCCACCATTTAGTGCTGTGGTTCTCTAACCCAGATGAGGATACTGAACCCTCTGTATCTCTCCTTGAGGAAACACCAGAAAAACCGCTAGAAAGCAAAACATTAACTTTCCCTCTGCTCACATGTTTATACACTGTGGGGTTCAGTACCGGTGACTTGGAACATTCTGAACCCTCCCTTTCAGAAGACATTGCTCCCCTGGTTTTACCCCTAGGCATAGGTTTAAACACAGCAGGATTAGACACAGGGATTCTACTACTCCATGGTATCTCCCCATGAGACCCTTCATCACTGGTAAACGAGTCCCGCCAGTCCGTAGATAATTTGGGAGTTTTAGTTGTATTACCCCCCACTAGGACCCAGATGACTCGGCCATGACCCAGAACTGGATGGGGCAGGGGCAGTGGCGGTGGCTGGGGCATTGGCGCTAGGGACAGGTGGCGGGGAAACAGCACAGTCTTTGACAAAGTCTCGAAGCCGGGCTATGCCACGACCTGGGGGTGGTTGGAAAGACTTTGTGTCTACAGACCTCTTCTTTCCTCTGCCCAGTACAGCTTCCATGTACTGCCTCTTCTCTTCCTTGGATAGGTAAGTGCGGGTAATATCAGGAGCCGCACTCTTCCGGTTCACTCCGCTGGTGGAAACAGATGTGACGTCGTTATCTGTCGACTTCACGGAGTCCCGGTACAGGTCCAGGTCCCGCACCGGAAGTATGTCATCGGCTGTTCGCTGCACTGGAAGTGGCGGCGGTGGTTCTAAAGTGTCGCGGATACGTCGTGAGTAGGCCACAGGATGCTCTCTCTTGCCGACCTCTTCTTTCTTCACCTGGCAGAAGTAAGGGGGTGGTGGTTCCTTACCGCTCCATGGGCTCGGGATGGGCCTCTCATCCTCTGTAGCAGTCTCGTGTCCTGTTTCTGCCATGCTGGGAGTCGCCACGGCCATGGGACTTCTCCACGGTTCAGGCCGCACCAGCACCTGCTGTTTGGTGATCGGCATCACAGGTAAGTGGTTCACGCAGGACGGCACCGCTGTAGTGGTCCACCGGTAGGCGCGTCACCACCGATGATACACTGGCACTCACATTGTCAGACGAGGCAGGCAGGGACATCTCAGGGGAGCGACAGCGGGGTTCTACACTTTTGATGGAGACGTTGGGCACATAATGGTCTTGTTCTGGCACCACCATCAACAGCGATTCCCCTTCCCTTGGGTAGTCACCTTTTCTTCAGCGAGTTCTGGCAGCACATTTTCCGCAGCTGGACTCAGCTCGGGGACGTCAGATAGGCCCGGACTGACATCTACCTCTAGGTTGTCCACCTCCATCAAGGTTGCTTGTGTTACATTCGTAGGAGCCACGATGGTTGGTAAGGGATCTGATGGCCATAAGTAGAAGATCCCGCACTGCGGACACCGTGCAGTGGTGCTTGGCTCAGGCCCAGGCAGTCTGCATTGCAGGCACAGACACCTGAGGTATTCTTGGCCTCCCACCTCCACCACCAGGAAGCCTCCTGGGAGTTGGTAAGTGGTAACGTGGCACGTAGCCATACTGTCAGCTGTAGGAATTGTAGATAACATTGGAACTCGACAATGTGCTCTGTCTTGATCACCAACTATACAAGACTGAAGGAGTGGAAGCTCACATCCGGCTCCTCCTTTCGCTCGAGTAGTACCTCGTGATTGGCTCTCATCGTGCCCCCTCCCTCTGTTGGAGATTAGAGGAGGGGCAGTCGGCATCTCTGCGTGATGTGGACTCTGTGTTGATCCAGTCACAGCACAGGGGGCGCAGCTCCTGCTTTCGTGCCACTTCCCTCCTTCAGGCAGGGCGTTGGCTTTGCGCCAATCCCGGCCAAATCTTTGCACACAGCTTTCATGCAGCCTGAATGCACGCAGCACGAGCACCATTCAGACCCAGCGGGACCGCCATTTTAACTTCTTAGCGCCGTGCGGGGCACTATCACATACATCAGCCGCCATCTTAGTTGAACCCACGGTGTTCACTATAGCGCAGCCCTCACTGCTTATAGGGGGACTCGCACTTCGGTGACCACTGCATTCCATTTCAGCCTCTAACCAGTGATTATTCAGCATACCCAAGGCTAGGCAAAACTCTCTCTGTACACTGCACACAATGACAGTCCAGTCAAGTGCTCTACGTGGATAGACTGGCTACCGGCTAGAAATGCTTTTGGGGGACTTCTCCCCCGCAGCACGAGTGTCCCTCCTATTGGCTGCCAGTACCGTAGACAGCCTCCAGAAGTTGCTGACCCACGTTACCCAGTATTCTTCTGTCAGGCATCCTACAATCACTCGCCTCGGGACTAGAACGGCTATACTGTAGCTCAGCTGCCAACTCTGTTCACCTCTTTTAAGTCAGTCTTAGGCCGTGCTTTGCGAGATTCAGGGACCCCCTAACTACCCTTAGACTCTGTGACGATAGTGAGGGTTTGGCCCGGGATTAACGGGGTTACTCCCCAAGGGCCCCCCTCTAACCTCGCCAGGGAGACAAGGGGTTAACTGGGCTGAGGCCCAGAACTGTGACTTAACCCTTGTTAAATAACATGAAAATGCTTATTCCCCTGTGTAAATGATGTTGTTGCTGGATCAGGGTCTGCATAACCCACCCACTGGGACTTAAGGGGTTAATCTTATATGCAGTGCTGAATAAACAGTTACCTGAAAACTGGTAATTTGGTAACTGAGTAAGCCAGGACCCTGAGCCTTGGGGTACAGCCTCCGGGTCACCCCCCAAGTACACACATATTAAAAATATAACGTTGTGCCTAAGAGAAACATATATTTTGATAAAGTGACTTTTTGTAGTTTTGAAATACACAGGCAGAATGCTAATAATGTGTGCTAATGTACAGGCAAATGCCTGTCTTTATAATGCATGAGGAGCCAATGGTGCCTCATATGAGTATTCACTGGAAGTGTATATCAACAGAGAGGTGTGATACATCGCCCTGATCAATAGGTAACTGACCTAATTGGTTATGCGAAAAGCAAAAGCCCACTTCAAAAGGTTTATTGACGTGCCAGTAGGATGCTAAATAGGTCTCTGCTAGATTTGAGCCTGGCTTCCCAGGGGAATTGTTATGTGGGAAGCAGGCAAAAGAGAGGGAAGGGTTGTTATTCACACCTTCCAGCAAAAGGTATTCCCCAACAGGATATCAAAAGTGAGTAACTTTATTAATATAAGGATACTATGAGATGTCCTTGGCTGAACCGGCTAAGAATTACATAAGTGTATTGGCGGGAGTAAGCCGATCTTGGGAGACTAACCTGTATAGGGTACCTGCTGCTAAATGCCAGATATTATTTCTCTATTAATGTCATATTACAATGTAATTTTTGGTCTTCCTGCGAGCGTCAGGTGCCAACCGCCGATTATAATAATCTCACCGGACGTGTGGTATTACGGAACGGAATTTATGCAATGATTTGCGTAATATGAAATTTTTTGTTGAGTCTGAGGAACCCCTGTTGTGATGAGCAGGAAAGTGCTAGAATTTACAAACCTGATCATCAAAGACTAAGTGCTAATTGCTTATGCTTTGGCCCAACGGACAAACGAATTAAACAGAGGAAGTGGAACTTTTTCACACTGACCACCTAGCTTCAAAGCGTTCAAGAGGATTTACTAGACGGCACGGAGCCTGTAAACTGGGGTACCAGGGTTAAAGATATATTAAGTCAAGCCACCCTTTACCCATGTTGTTCATGTTCATTGTTCTTCATGCAAATGATCTTCATGCATGCATGGGACCTGCCTGTTTTGCTGTGATGTCACCTGGAATATGGGAGAAGTGGCAGTCTGTAATCCTGCTGGCTGTCTTGCCATAATCTTTACGTAAGTGTCTATATTTTGCTGTTATTGTATAATCTGTTGTGTTCCCTTTATCAAGGAATAATTATATTTATCATATCTTAAGTCTCGTCCCAGTTCAAACCCGGTATATATATTTATATTATAGTTTTTTGGTGTAAATTACAGCCTGTCGCAGCTACCGTGACAGCTTGTATTAACTGGTGGCAGCGCGGGATTGAACTGGACCTGGATTACAGTATTCTGCGGGGTACTGTGATCCAGTGGGAACTTGATGGTAATTGCAAATTCCTGACTAAAATATTGAACACACAGTGCAACATATAACACACAGATATGGCACCTCCTCCTGTTCCCCTACTTGTGAGAAGCATTCCTCCAGAACCAAAGTGCCGGCCTCCGTCTGACTGGAGCTCGGCACTGGACCCGAGGAGTTGCATCAAGTCGGCGCGGGGACAGCAGCCAGCAAGCTGATAGAGAGACAGCAATGGGTGAGCATGAAACCCGGAGGATGAGCAAAGATCCACAGCTGCAGCTGCTGTAACCATCACACCCCGCCCGAGAGCAGGGAAGGGACCCAGCTCCGGGACGGCAGAGACTTGTGGAGGGAGCGGTGTCTTGCACCAGGAGAGGTATTGGCCGTTGCGCGGCCAGCCATTTTACCCAGAATTGCTGCCCTGATGTTTGCCGCAGGGAAGATGTCCGGCTGAGCGGCTCGAGCAGCTGAATTGGCGATGATCCGACCCACTTATCCCCTCCCAGAGCCCGGCACTCCAGCAACTCCGCTCTGGACTCCATTGCCCTTGCTGGGGTTAGTCCACGGGCGGAGAAGCCCTGGGATGAGCCCGCGCCACGGCAAACAACCCGCTCTGGAACTGCCTTTCCCCCTTGCTGGGTTAGTCCACTGGTGGCGGAGAAAGCACCGGCAGTCGCTGCGCACTGCCAACTGGGCCACAATAATGCCAGTGCTCGACCGTGCGCGGTCAGGCGAAGAAGCCCCTCAGGGCCAACGCTCACGAGCTGCGGAAAAGATGACCCAGTTAGCGGCATCCTCTGATGGCTCCCGCCCAGCCGGGGCGACAACCCTCCGCGGGACGTCTCCTGGAGAACCTGGACGGGCTGCATCAGCAACAGTGGCGGAGAGCAGCGGCCATCCACCTGATCCCGGCGGAGAACCAGCAGCGGCGGCAGAGAAGACGCCGCCACTCCGGCATCCTGCCGGCGGCAGTTTTATTTGGGGGGAGGGACAGGGTTTACGGGAGGGGGTTATTTTACCAAGTTTGCATGGAGCTGTGTTCCTCCACAAAGACCTGGGACCCTTGTCCTGCACCGTTTTACCTGTACCCAACCCGGGCGCTGTTGCGGCAGCGGCCCGGTGCTGCCCAGCCCAGATGGGGCCGGCGGCGGCCGCTCCAGTCCCCCTGCAATTGGGACCAACGAAGGCGGCGGTCTCTGCGGGGACCAGCAAGGTAAGCCAGACCAAGTCGCAGACTGACTCTGACTTATGTTTCCCTATGACTGTACCCTGTTGTTTCACTCTAGGGGTGACTGGGAGGTGGCAGGAGATAGGGGCACCAGGGGAGGGGAAGGAAGGGCAGCTGGTAGGGCAGTCAGGATTCCCCATTACCTTGGCGGGGCAGCAAGGGGACTCTCAGTTAAGAGCCCCGCTGTTGCAGCCTTGCTATGGGCTGGAGGTACCAGGGGTTGTGGCACAGTTAGACCACCCCCAGATTACCTGCCAGCCAGGAGCTAAGGTGGGTGCATCTGCACCAGCAACCCTGAGCTCACCTCCGGTAATGGGGGCACAGCTTCAGGGAGAGGGGCTAGCCCCGTTAGCACCCAGCTCTAGGGTAGGATTGCCTGGGAGAGGGTTGGGTGGGCCAGTGGGAACCGGGGAGGGAAGGCAGCGAGTGAGCCAGCCAGTTTTCCCCGTTACCCTGGCAAGGCCTCAGGGGGTGTCTCAGATCAGCAACCCCCTGTTGCAGCCTTGCTATGGGCTGGAGGTACCAGGGGTTGTGGCACAGTTAGACCACCCCCAGATTACCTGCCAGCCAAGAGCTAAGGCGGTTGCATCTGGAGAGATGCCCCTGGGCTCATCCCCGGTAATGGGGAGACAGTGTCAGGGAGATGGCCTCACTCAGGTGTCCCTAGGGTCCAGGCTAGGATTAGCTAGGGAGAAGCAGAGTGAGGGGAGGCTGCAGGTAGGTAGCCAGCAGCAGATCTCAGTGAGAGAAGGAGGGCTAGTGGTAGCCAGGGAGGGAAAGCATCAGGTAGTGACGCTAGAGTTTCCCGTTACCCTGGCAGAGCCCCAGGGGGTTTCTCAGATCAGCAACCCCCTGTTGCAGCCTAGCTATGGGCTTGGGGTATCCGGGGCAGTGGCAGGCTTGTGCCACCCCAGGGATACCTGCCAGCCAAGCGCTAAGGCGGTTGCATCTGTAGAGGTGCCCCTGAGCTCATCCCTGGTGAGGGGGAGACAAGTTCAGGGAGGTAGGTGCACTCAGGTAGTTCCAGGGTCTAGGGTAGGATTGCCCAGGGAGGAGAGGAGTGCAGGTGGGCTGCAGGGAGGTAAGCAGCCGGCTGAGGCGCTGGGCCTAGGGGAGGCTAGGCAGGGAGGCACCGTGGAGCAGGGGGAGATAGGAGGTCAGTGGGGTGTCAGGCAGCTGGCAGAAGCTAGGGATGGGCTAGGTAGGCAGAAAGTCCCTTGCTATGACAGGCCAGGAGTGACCCCCCTGACAGATTCCCCCGGGTCCCCAAAGGAAGGGCAGGTAGGGTCCCTACAGACTGGTGACATAACCCTTTCCCAGACTTGGTTGACAGGGAAGCGACGGTCTGTGCTGGATAGCTGGTCTCCTGCAGATGCAGAGACATGCCAGTCTCTGGGCAGTGTGCAGCCTGGACTGCACAGGAGCCCCTTTCACCATGGACTTGGTTCCCAAGGCACTGGGTGGGGGGCAGAGGGAGGCCAAGGAGAATGCCCGGCGTTGCAGGATCTGGACTTTACCATCCACGGTGTACTGGTCAATGCCGGAGGACAATTTTGCCAGGCCAATCCCTCAGGACGTATTGAGGGCGTCAAGGGCGCCAGTGGTACCCCAGTGCCTGGGGGAGGCGACTGGGGCACCAGGGCCCCATTGAGCCGGGGAGGTGTGACGATAGTGAGGGTTTGGCCCGGGATTAACGGGGTTACTCCCCAAGGGCCCCCCTCTAACCTCGCCAGGGAGACAAGGGGTTAACAGGGGCTGAGGCCCAGAACTGTGACTTAACCCTTGTTAAATAACATGAAAATGCTTATTCCCCTGTGTAAATGATGTTGTTGCTGGATCAGGGTCTGCATAACCCACCCACTGGGACTTAAGGGGTTAATCTTATATGCAGTGCTGAATAAACAGTTACCTGAAAACTGGTAATTTGGTAACTGAGTAAGCCAGGACCATGAGCCTTGGGGTACAGCCTCTGGGTCACCCCCCAAGTACACACATATTAAAAATATAACGTTGTCATAAGAGAAACATATATTTTTGATAAAGTGACTTTTTGTAGTTTTTGAAATACACAGGCAGAATGCTAATAATGGTGTGCTAATGTACAGGCAGAATGCCTGTCTTTATAATGCATGAGGAGCCAAATGGTGCCTCATATGAGTATTCACTGGAAGTGTATATCAACAGAGAGGTGTGATACATCGCCCTGATCAATAGGTAACTGACCTAATTGGTTATGCGAAAAGCAAAAGCCCACTTCAAAAGGTTTATTGACGTGGCCAGTAGGATGCTAAATAGGATATCCTGCTAGATTTGAGCCTGGCTTCCCAGGGGAATTGTTTATGTGGGAAGCAGGCAAAAGGAAGGGAAGGGTTTGTTATTCACACCTTCCAGCAAAAGGTATTCCCCAACAGGATATCAAAAGTGAGTAACTTTATTAAATATAAGGATACTATGAGATGTCCTTGGCTGAACCGGCTAAGAATTACATAAGTGTATTGGCGGGAGTAAGCCGATCTTGGGGAGACTAAACCCTGTATAGGTACCTGCTGCTAAATGCCAGATATTAATATCTCTATTAATGTTCATATTACAATGTAATTTTTGGTCTTCCTGCGAGCGTCAGGTGCCACCGGCCGTATTAATATATCTCACCGGACTGTGTGTATTACGGAACGGAAGTTATGCAATGATTTGCAGTAAATATGAAATTTTGGTTGAGTCTGAGGAACCCCTGTTGTGATGAGCAGGGAAAGGCTAGAATTTACAAACCTGATCATCAAAGACTAAGTGGCTAATTGCTTATGCTTGGCCCAACGGACAAAACGAATTAACCAGAGGAAGTGGAACTTTTCACACTGACCACCTAGCTTCAAAAGCTTCAAGAGGATTTTACTAGACGGCACGGAGCCGTAAACTGGGGTACCAGGGTTAAAATGATATATAAGTCAAGCCACCCTTTACCCATGTTGTTCATGTTCATTGTTCTTCATGCAAATGATCTTCATGCATGCATGTGACCTGCCTGTTTTGCTGTGATGTCACCTGGAGATATGGGAGAAGTGGCAGTCTGTAATCCTGCTGGCTGTCTTGCCATAATCTTTACGTAAGTGTCTATATTTTGCCTGTTATTGTATAATCTGTTGTGTTCACCTTTATCAAGGAATAAATTATATTTATCATATCTTAAGTCTCGTCCCAGTTCAAACCCAGGTATATATATATTTATATATATAGTTTTTTGGTGTAAATTACAGCCTGTCGCAAGCTACCGTGACAGACTCCCTCTAACTTTAACACTTGGTCTAGAAGTATACATCTTACTCTTCCAGTTTTGCTTTGCTGAAAGCCTGTCCTGATTAATCTCAGCAGCGCTTCCAAATGTAACCTTGTTTCCCCCACCCAATTTCATATAAGGCCTATCTGTGGGAAACTCACTCCGGTTACATGGCTTTGTGTGGTGCATACCTGCTGGGAACACAGGACTCTTGGTCTCCCACATGGTGGTAAAGGGAAATAACAGGACAGGCTTCTGAGATCTTGCACAAATAGTACTCACAGGTGCAGCGCCTCCATCTTGTGCAGCCCCCAGGTGTATGGGGTGAAGTCTCTGCAGAAGAATCTCTTTCCCCCTCCTCCTAATAGACTTCACTCTTAGGCAGAAGGTATAGGTAAAACACAGGATTCTTTATTTGCTCTTCCAGAATTCAGCAGCCACAGATTACAGCAGTTGTTAGGGTATCCACCCTCAGGATGTCCCTGAATCCACTCCCAGGCAAAGGTCACCGAGAGATGTCCTTGCTCTTCCCTTATCCCCTTGTGGGATAAGAGGTATTGGTTTCCCTCACCGCTCCCCTAAGGGAGGGCCTCAAGCCTGCCAGAGCCCTGACAACTTAGTTGCGTAAACCTCGCCCCTCTCACGGTAGAGGCAGACAAGCTAAATCAGGAAGTACAATGCATTAAGTACAGATCCAGTAGGCACCACCCCTGTGCCTCTAATTGGACACAAGACCTGATGACACTACCTTCTCTGACCCACTGCACTGCAATACGTGGGAAAAACCCATGATTACTCCTGTCAAACCTACCCTTACTAGGTATTACTGCCAGGAGGAGGGCAGACCTATAGCCCAAAACTACCCAGGGCTACATATATTTTTATTTATATAGCACCATTCATGTACATATCGCTTCACAGTAGTAATACACATGACAATCACATAAATAAATAATACAAATAACAGATCATGGGAATAAGTGCTTCAGACATAAAAGTAACATTTCGGAAGAGGAGTCACTGCTCCGAAGTGCTTACAAATTAATTTGTAGGTAGGAAGAACGTACAGAGATAGTAGGAGCGCGTTCTGGTAAGTGCATCTGCAGGGGACCAAGCTTTATGTATCGTATATAGTATTAGCCATGGTGCTACTCATATGCTTCTTTAAGCAAGTGTGTCTTAAGGTGCGTCTTAAAGTTTGATAGAGAGGGTGCTAGTCGGGTATTGAGGGGATGGAAATTCCAGAGGTGTGGGGCAGTCAGTGAGAAAGGATTAAGGTGGGAGAGGGCTTTAGATACAAAGGGGATAGAGAGAAGACATCCTTGAGCAGAACGCAAGAGTCGGGATGGTGCATAGCGAGAAATTAGGGCTGAGATGTAAAGAGGGGCAGAAGAGTGTAAAGCTTTAAAAGTAAGGAGGAGAATTGAGTGCAAGATGCGGGATTTGATAGGAAGCCAGAAGATAGATTTCAGCAGAGTATGAGACCAACACCAAATTAAAATGTGACTGAAAAAGTGACATATGGTTGTCACGGAAGATCAGGTTATTTACACCTTTTTTACCAGGATCATTAATTTAGCAAAACAAGGTAGAGAAATAAATTGTAATTTATTCGGCATAAATTCGCATACACACAATGAAACACAAAATACAGACGAAAATACACACTTACTGTGGGTGTGGGGTCGACTTTCCTAGGTGCAGGGAACTCTATTGGAAAGTTTAACCCTGACCGGGATTTAGCCCAGAATCACCTGTAACTCAAATTGGCATGAAACCCAAGCCACGACCACTATGTTAGTTTCTGAGATCTTGGGTGCAAAAATCGGGACAGTCTCTGGTGGGCAGGCTTTTCAGGCTTCAAATCGAAGCCGATCGCCTTGCTATTTCAAACTGAGCAACTTTGAAAAGCCCATCCGTGCTCTTACGGCTCTGACTCAGGGGGAACATACAATCTGATTGGCTCATGGCTTCTTATTGTATTCCCTGCTTCATTCATAAAAAAAGAAGACCGGACAGCCAATCAGCACGTGGGAACTTTCTCAAGTAGCCAATCAGAGCCAAGCTAGGTAGAAAGCTGGGCTAGTGCGAAATTTGAAATAGCCAAAAGGGTATGCGCAAGCCTGCCACATCTCACCCCAGCTATCCCAAAGCTGGGGAGGCGCCTCTGGGACTGGCAGAACAAGTGGCATCTCAGAGGACTGCTATTGATATCCGGACCTAGTACTCCGCCTTTCCCTGCTAACCAAACTGTTCACACCTCTGGGCATCCTCTGGCTGCTTTGAACTCCGATGTCAGCAGACATACCGGCGCCTATTGGTTTGCAAGGGCTGCCTGTTTGGACATGAGTTACGAATGTTAAAACATATTAAAATACACTTTAATAAACTCTGAGTCTCTGGGTACAGGGAACACACAAGGTAAAAATGTACTCTTTTTATTTCTGCCTACATGATGTCCCCCCAGGCTTTCCCTTTGACTCAGGTTGGACTCTCTGAGTCCCCCGAAACCTTAAGTAAGGGTTGGGTACCCACAAACCATATACTGTTTGTGAGTCACCTTGGCACTAGCTGGGGTGCCCCCTTGACCTAGGGATTCCCTCAGCTCAAGAGATATGCATTTATCCCTGTGCCTCATTCTCCTTTCCAAGTTATGCTGAAGCAGGGTAGCCTAGTGGTAAGTCACGGTTATGTTTTCAAGGGGAGGTATTGCCGGGACAAGGTGTCTACTTGTATCCGTGAATTGGGCATGATTCCTGGGTACATTTATTGGGGAACCGGTAACTCTGGACACCAACAACCTAGGCACATTCGGACAACAGTTCCTCCACAAAACCCGGATGCGTGTACTAGAGAGAGTACACAAAAGGTCCCAAATAATGGCGCACTGCAGACCAAGATAATGTTATAACAAGGTCAAAATTTGCAACTAAGTGTATACAGTTAAAATAATTTTATTTGTAAACATAATAATGGTTAAAATACAGATATCTATCCTGGTTCATAAGAACAGGGTATATATAAATGCCCTTAAATGAGATTATGTCAATTCCTAATGATAGAAGTACAAATACATCTTCTGGTATTGCCTTCCAAATTAATATTCAGCAAGCCATAGTGAGTGTACATATGATGTAGTAATACTGCTATAGGGAGAAAGTTCCCTGTAGTTAGATTGCTTGTAGCAGGGAAATACTACTTGGCTACAGTGCACCTATAGTGGGATAAGGGGTAGAGTTGAATCTTTGTCTGGGCAGCTTGATTCCCCGAGGCTCACAATGTTCACAGCCGAATGGTCAGGAGAAAGAAAGAGAGAGAGAATGAAAGAGAGAGAGTGAAAGAGAGAGGATAGGAATGAGAGAGAGAATGAGAGAGAATGAGAATGTGAATGAGAGTTAGAGAGAATAGGAATGTGAGTGAGAGAGAATGTGAGTGAGAGAGAATGTGAGTGAGAGAGAATGTGAGAGAGAGTGTGAGTGAGAGAGAATGTGAGTGAGAGAGAATGTGAGTGAGAGAGAATGTGAGAGAGAATGTGAGAGAGAATGTGAATGAGACAGAATGGGAATGACAGAGAATGGGAATGACAGAGAATGGGAATGACAGAGAATGTGAATGACAGAGAATGGGAATGACAGAGAATGGGAATGAGCGTGTATGAGAGAATCTGAATGAGAAATAATGTGAATGAGAGAGAATGTGAGTGAGAGAGAATGTGAGTGAGAGGAGAAGGAGAGGAGAGTTTGATCGTGAGCGGAGAATGTGAGTGAGAGAGAATGTGAGTGAGAGAGAATGTGAGAGAGAATGTGAGAGAGAATGTGAATGAGACAGAATGGGAATGACAGAGAATGGGAATGACAGAGAATGGGAATGACAGAGAATGTGAATGACAGAGAATGGGAATGACAGAGAATGGGAATGAGCGTGTATGAGAGAATCTGAATGAGAAATAATGTGAATGAGAGAGAATGTGAATGAGAGAGAATGTGAATAAGAGAGAGTGTGAATAAGAATGTGAATGAGAATGTTGAAACCGGTAGTAAAGGTTATTTTTATACAAACCTCCTGGTGCCCATCCTTTAACACCTTGTTTATCGTCTGGTAGAACAATGCCCAGCCGCAAGAACCATCATGTTGGACTAAGGTATGCACCCTGAGAAGCTAGTACCACATTTAAGTTGTAAACTCCCTTAGAGCCAGGCAGGGAGGGGTTATATAATTATATCATACTACATAATGATTCATGAGTCCTACTGTATGCTTCCTTTTTAATGGGTATTTATTTGTCACTTGTTATTGATTTTCACATGTATTGATACACCTATATTATATTTTTATCAGTCATTTATTTATACTTACAAATATAAATAAAGACATACAATACAATACAATACTTACAGTATACTTATTTATACTTACCAATATATACATAGTTTATAGTTAAAAAATAGTACTATTTACTCATATTATGTACATGTGTTTTGTGGTTTGAATTAGGTTTTTTATTTATTTATTTTTATTATAGCTCCTATATATGAGTCTACATTTTTATGTTTGTATGTTTAAATCAGGCTTCTGGAGGCATCACGGAGGAGCGGCATCCCTTCTATTTTTCTGGCCAATTGCCATGTTTTCAGGTGCGGTCTGTGGCGAGATGCGCAAATAGCTAGATTAACTACATGTGTGAGCGGTGAGGAGCTCAAAAGTTGGACGTGACAGTGATAATACCCATCATCTGGTTTAGTTGTGGGTTCTAGCTCTGTTGGGTCTGATATCATTCCAGTCAGTAGTTCGGTGCCTTAGGCTTATCAACTATATATACACGGTAGTTGGTATAGAGATCCTTTAATGATGTTTGGGATGGGACTCAGTTAAATATACTTTGCATAGCCATTAGCATTATCTGCCTGCCACATACGGCGTGTAATACAATGCACGCGCGTGCGCTGCCGCGCACGTGTCAATTAGAATTGGCTTTGTCCATGCCTGGCGTTCTTTACTTCAGATCACAGCAAATACATGAAAATTTATATTTTCTCGCTGCTGTCGCGCCACATGCCGCGCCACATGCCGCTTCCAATCCAATGACAGCGCGGCTATCGCTGTGACATCTATAGCCACGCCCCCTAGCCACGCACGCCACCATTTACAACATATAAACGAAACGCATGCGCAATTCCAGGCGCGCGCCCACACGTGCACCAGTGACTACTATATAACAAGTCTACCTCAGGTGTGCTCCTTTTTCAACACAAGCATGTCTCAGTAATTTATTTGGAGCGACATTTGAGGGGATATATATCACTGGAAACACTTATTGCTCTCTGTCTCTGAAGAAAAGAAAATCCAAAATGGTGAATTGGGAGTGATCCGTGGACCAAAGGAGCCATTCGATCTGAGACGGATCCAAATCCGCTAAAAAATGTGTCCATTTCTACTCACAGCCCTCATCCTAACCCTTTATATTAAAGCAAAACTCAGGATTTTCGAGTAATTGAATAAACAGGGCGAGACCCCCTGCCCTAACCTAGGTGTACATGCTGCTTGCCTAAGCGACATTCTAGAAAGAACTGTACTGTACTACTCCTACCCCTGAGCTATCTCAGCTTCTTCTGCTAGTGCCGTCGTCACCACTAACACATTTTTCACAATCATACTCCTTCCTCTACAGATTTCTGTTCCGTGCTGCGGTTTTAGAGGCCGATAAGATTTTCTTACCTTTCCTTCCATTGAAACTACCAGTACCAGGGCCATGTACAGTACTTACTCTTGATGATGACACATGACTTGGCATTGGCTGCTGTTACCTAACAGCTGTTTCTGAAGCTAACAATGATGGTGTTTGTGCTGGGCTTGTGAGTTTGTTTGCTTTTACGTTGAAATAAAAAATATATTGTGGTGGACCAGCGCAAATAATTATATACTAGATTTGTATTTGTTTAAAGTGCAATGTGCAAAGATGTGTCTATTATAAATATCTCTGCAATACAGCATACATATAGAACGTCATTTATGTCGATTTGGGGCACAAGGAAACTGCAGTTGAAGGGAGCCTGAACCGCGGCTCGATTTGCATCTTCTCCACGCCCAAAAGACCAGACTAATTTGCTATAAGGATTATGCAGGCTGCCTCCTGAACTATCCCACGCTGGGTCTCTCTGATGTTGACACGCAATTTACGGCATGCAACGACGTCACAGAGCGACCCGTGTGGGACAATGAGGAGATGCTGCAGCTGGGGAGATGCCGGGCAGCAAATAGAGGCTTAACCAGTGCCGGCCCGGCCCCCACTCAGCACATAGTGATCGAGAGAGAGACAGCTGCTGGAGAGCAACAACCCCTACCCACCCAGCAAACCCAACCACCGGCAGCACCAGCTCACCAGCCACCGGCACCCCCCCCTCTCATCGCCACCGAAAGCACATTGAGGGAAAGAAGCAGCACCCAGGACAGTGAGTGTAGGGGAGAGCCAGGCCCAAACTAAGTGTATATATAAAAGTGTGTGTGTATGAATATTGTGAGGATTCGCCATTCTGGCGGTTCTGTCTCCTTAACCCTAACCCGCTCGTCTGGTTCCTGTGGCACTCAAGAAAGGCAGCCTAATGGTGGTACTCATGCACGGCGCGCGGGCAGTGCGCGTGTTCCGTCGGTCTCTGCTATTCCTGGGTCCAGGGTGCACTCTCTTGCCTCTGGCAGTGACACGCGATGCATGAGCGGTGCGCAGTCTCCCCGGCGGTCTGCGGTCCCTGCCTCTCATTCCCGCAACCGTCCTAACATCAGAGTACTAACAACAGTACTCCGCGCTCCTCTGTCTCCGTGGTCTCCTCCCCAGTACTGGTGCGGGTGTCATGGCGCGCACTTACAGCACGCGACTGGGTCGCCAGCGTGATAACCGGGTTGCGCGTGGCGCGTGCGCACTCTCTGGAAGCTCCACCTCGGTCTCAATCGGCTGTGTAATAGGACGCACCTGCATGATCCAGCAGCCTATCAAAGAAGGCGGTTCAGCTTCCTGGATGCCTCCCATTGGTGGGAGGTCCTTTAAATATGCTGTCTGAACTCTCATTCCTTGCCGAGCATAACTTCTGTTTGTGACACTGGACCTTACTACTCCTAGCCTGTCTGCTTCTTACCTTACTGCCTGACCCTGCCTAGTACCTTGGACTTCGTGATACAGTCCTGCACTGACCTTGGCTTTGGATACGATGACTCTGCTCTCTCCTGCACTGACCCAGGCTTTGGATGTGACGACTCTACCCTCTCCTGCACTGACCCTGGCATTGGAATACATTAGACTGGGGATGGTACACGGAAGAAAAGTGCAATGATAACCCCAGTTGCTGGCAGAAGGCCCTCCAGAATGTGGAAATAAATTGTGAACCCCGACCAGACACAATGACTTGAGGAGATCTATGAACTCGGAAGATTTCACGGCTGAAGATCTCGAAAAGTTTGGTGGCATTAGGTAGTCCCTTCAGAGAAATGAAGTGAATCTGTTTGGAAAAGCGATCTACGACCACCAGGACCATAGTCATACCCTTAGATAAGGGAAGCTCCACCACAAAGTCCATGGAAATATGAGTCCATGGCCGATACAGGATCGGGAGAGTTTGTAATAACCCTACAGGTTAATTCCTGGGTGTTTCAGTCCATGTACACACAGGACAAGCAGCTACAATGGCTTTAGAATCCTTCCGAAACCCAGGCCACCAGAAGTTTCGTTCTAGTATTTCGATGGTCTTCCTTTCGCCCGGATGACCGGAAGTTTTGGAACCTTGTCCCCATTCCAATACCTTTCTTTGACAGGCTGGTGAGATGTACAGGCGTCCTTCTGGAACCATGAGGCCCTCTAGAAGTTGGGTTTGATCCTGAACGATGTGGTCTAGAGAGTCAAAGGTAGCCGCTGAGATGATGCGTGAAGATGGAAGAATTGGTTCGTCGTGAGCCTCCGCAGTGTCATCGACCAAAAATTGACGGTACAGAGTGTCCACATCACATTTTTGGAGCCTGGCAAGTAAGATGATGAAGTTAAAGCGAGAAAAGAATAACGCCCACCGCGCTTGTCGTGACCCCAATCGAGGGGCTCCCTCAGTATACAAAAGTTTTTTGTGATCTATGAGTATTGTCACTGGATTTTCCGTCTCTTCCAGCAAGTACCTCCATTCCTGTAAAGCCATCTTTATGGCAAAAATGTCCAATTGCACATGTCGTAGTTCCGTTCGGCTGGGGAAAATCTTTTGGAGAAAAATGCACATGGGTGCAATGTGGCTTTAGGATTTTTTTGTTGAGATAGCACTGCTCCTGCCCCAATATCTGATGTCTACTTACAGAGTGAAGGGTAGAGCGGGATCTGGATGTACCAGAACTGAGTCTGAGGTGAATGCTCTCTTTAGTTTATCAAATGCATTAACAACCTCCACAGACCATTTAGAAGAATCCGCTTCCTTTTTGGTTAAGGCAGTGATTTGGCGCCAGAATGGAAGAAAAGTTTAAAATAAATCGGTGGTAATAATCCCAGAAACCGCTGGACTGCCTTCAGGCTGATATAGATGAGCAATTCCATAACAGCTTTGACTTTATCTGGGTCCATGGTTAATCCGGTATCCGAATTGATGTATCCCAGGAAGGTACTGGATTGGTAAAATTGGCATTTCTCCAACTTTGCGAACATGCGATTCTCTTGTAATCGTTTTAGAACCTGCTTCACATGATCTGGATGATTCTGTGCCGATTTTGAGAAAATCAGAATGTCATCCAAGTATACGATGACATATTTGTCGAGAAGATCCCATAATATCTCGTTCACAAAGTTCTGAAATACGGCAGGAGCATTCCAGAGTCCGAAAGGCATAACCAGATACTCGTAGTGCCCATCCCACGTATTAAAGGCCGTCTTTCATTCATCACCCTGATGAATTCTGACCAGATTATAACCCTCTCGCAAATCTAATTTGGTTAAGATAGAGGCTCATTGCAACCTGTCAAACAGTTCGGAGATGAGTGGTAACGGATATTGATTATTTTACTGTGATTTTATTCAGTTCTCTGTAGTCGATACATGGTTGTAGCGTGCCATCTTTCTTTTTAATGAAGAGAAACCCTGCTACTGCAGGAAAAGTAGCTTTCCGGATGAATCCCCTCTGAAGGTTCTCCTGAATATACATTTTCATGGAGCGGGTCTCCAGAGGTGAAAGTGGATAGGAAGCTCCCCTGGGAGGCACCGACCCGGGCAAAAACATCGATAGGACAGTCAAAGGACCGGTGCGGCGGCATTTCCTCGGACTGAACTTTATCAAAAACACCCTGAAAGGTGGAGTGATATTAGGAAGGTTGGATTTCGCTTCCACTGGTACTGAGACCCGAGCCAACATTTGTGATGGAACAGACGTGTTCTTAAGACAACGAGAGCTCTAAAGTCTGAGTTGAGAAGACGACCAATCTACTATAGGGTTATGGAGTTGAACCCACTGTAACCCCAGAATTACATCAATAGTGGGGTTGTGAATTACGTCCAGTTGAATAGTTTACGTATGACCCATACCTGTCTCCAACAGTAGCAGAGCCGTCTCCAATTAAATATACGCAGTCTGTAGCGGTGTGTCTTCGATCGCCTCTGATCATTAAGATTCATCGTTCCAACAGGTCTCTGCTGCGAGGGTACGAAATTCGACTGCGTAGTGGGACACCATCCAGCTGCCTTGAAAGATATGCAGGAGGCCATTACCTTATGTCCTGGAGTATCAAAGACCCTTCAGGAGTGCCTAAGTGAAGAGAGATAGGTGCAATGCGTAGCAAATCCTCACAGTACCCCCCTCCCCCTTTAGGAGCGAAATAAATTGCGAGCCTCTATCTGAAACAATTATCAAGGGTACTCCATGTAACCGAAAGATCTCCTTGATGAAGATGTCAGCTAATTTGGGAGAATTGGGGAGGCCCTTGAGGGGTATGAAGTGGGCCTGTTTTGAGAATCGGTCCACTACTACAAGAATCGTGTTCATACCCTTGGAACTAGGTAAATCAACAATGAAATCCATGGACAAATGTGTCCATGGCCGGTCAGGAACAGGTAGAGGTTGAGGAAGACCTGAAGGAGGTATTCTGGGCGTTTTAGACCTGGCACACGTAGGGCACGCAACTACAATTTTTTTATGTCTTTTTGCATTCCCGGCAACCACAAAGTGCGAGAAATGAGGTCAAGAGTCCTCTTGGTGCTGGGGTGACCTGCCGATTTGGACGAATGACTCCACTCGTGGACCTTCTTACAGTGCAGGGAAGAAGTGAAGGAGCTTGCGCGACTAACAGTGACGTCATTGACTGGTCCATTGCATACACAGTCTCTACTCGGGACATATATTGCGCTGTGATATACAGACAAGTAGTTCATATGGACATTTTCGAACTTGTCGCCACTGGTATGTGACTATCACACCATAAGGACTTTTAATACTCTGTTTCCTGGTATTTACCTGACTGGAATGACACCATCCTGACTGAAGGGACGCCAGCTCTGAGACGGATCTTTGGTGCCACTATTGAGAGAGGCCACCGCCACTGACGAGCCGTGACGACCCCCTGATACAATCGCCACGAGATGTTTCCCTTTCGTGTACCTACCTGATGACTGGTAACCTTTGTGTTTATCACAGTCAATGCTTTTACCCTTCTTATCTGATGTACAGTACGCAGATTTCTTACGTTTTAAATTGATAAAACTTATTTTTATGTACTTCACCATGTGCATTTTTGCGCTGTTTTCTTGTGTTTTCATTTCTATAGTGCAAAGGGTGTGAGCCACTCTATTTGATACGGCTGCAGACGCTTATCTATTCACCTGTAACGGTTTTATATTTATTATATACTAATTGTTTCCCTTTATTGGGTATATGTGTATGCACTCCTGGTTGATTTAAGTCACTATTTGTGTCTTATCACTGTGAAGTTTTATTAGCTGCGCACTTTAAATCACGTTTTATGGTGTGTTTATGCCTGGGTTCAGTCTTAGGGGAGATCCCCAGCAGCAGGAAGGAGTAGATAGAGGGTGTGAATAGACGATTTGTGTGGGTGCTTTTTATTGAGGGGTAAAGAAGTTGTTGGGAGAGAGGTGTATAAATAATGGTGCAGTGTATGGGCACATGCATAGGTGGAGGGGAGGAGAGATTAAGAAATATGGATAAGAGGGGAGTGGGGAAGTTGGAGAGAACAGAAATATTCACAAAGAAGTGAGGAAACAGAAAACAGAAAAAGCAATATGGATTTAAAAGGTTTAAAAAGCAGGGGTCCCTGTACCGATCCTTGAGCTACTCCACTTAAAACTTTAGCCCATCCTAAGAAACTTGCATTTATGACATCTCTGTTGCCTATCCTTCAACCAGTGAATTTTTTTTTTACCGAGTCCAATTTAATTTACTTTGTACACTAACCTTTTGTGTGGCACCATATCAAAATCCTTTGCAAAATCTATGTAGATCACATCAACTACATTAACCTTGCTCTTCTTACATTCTCAAAGAAACTACAGGCATACCCCGGTTTAAGGACACTCACTTTAAGTACACTCGCGAGTAAGTACATGTCGCCCAATAGGCAAACGGCAGCTCGCGCATGCGCCTGTCAGCACGTCCTGAACAGCAATACCGGCTCCCTACCTGTGCCAAAGCTGTGCACAAGCGGGGAGACTATAGAGCCTGTTACAAAAGCGTAATTTACATCAGTTATGCACGTGTATGACGATTGCAGTACAGTACATGCATCGATAAGTGGGGAAAAGGCAGTGCTTCACTTTAAGTACATTTTCGCTTTACATACATGCTCCAGTCCCATTGCGTACGTTAATGTGGGGTATGCCTGTAATAAGATTAGTTTGGCATGACCTATCCTCCATAAGTCCATGTTGACTGTTACTAATAATTTTGATAACAATTAGGCATTCATGAATATTATCACATACTAAACATTCAAGTAGCTTCCCCACTTTTGATGTCAGGCTTACAGGTCTGTAATTCCCGGTTGGGCTCTAGCTCCCTTTTTAAATATAGGCACCAAGTCTCCTTTACTCCAATCTTGTCATACTGACACTTTGGAAATAGGATCCTTGAATATTGAATATAATGGTCTTGCTATTACTGAATTTAGCTCATTAAGAACTCTTGAATGCATGCCAGGTGCTTTATTTACTATAATTTTATACAGTTGCCTATGCACTTCTTCCTCCTGAACCATTTGTTCTATAATATAGAGGTTGTGGCTTCCTTCTGTTTCACTATTTTTGCGATTGATTCCACCCTGTTAAATACAGAGACAAATAATTGAATTAAAACCTGATTTTTACTGATCTGCAATAATTGTGCGAACCCATCTCACACTGAGATTGTCCTATATTTTATTTTCTAATATTATTGTTATTAAGGTACTTAAATATTTTTTTTCACGGTTCATCTTTCTTACTATTGGATCCTTTTCCATTTTTAATTTTTGCTAAATGTATTGCCTTTTTGATACTTTGATACTTTTGTTACATTCCTTATAATTCTAGTGTGATGCCTCCATCCTTTCTGACTTTAAGAATCTAAATGCCTGCCTCTTCCTTTCTATTACCTCCCTTACCTGTTTATTTAGCCACATTGATTTAGACTTATTTCTTTTAGATTTATTACCCAAGGGTATACCCTGATAAGTGTGCTTTTCTAACAATGTTTTAAAAAGACTTCCCATTTATCTTCCACATTTTTTCCTGCAAAAATATCAGCCCAATTTATTAATTGTCGATTATTCCTCAGTTTATTCAAATTTGCATTTCTAAAATTTAAAGTTAAAGTCTTTGTTGAAATGATCTGTTTTTTGATTACTTATTTCAAATGAGATCATCTTATGATCACTGTTTCCCAAATGTTCCCGGACATGAATATTTGTTATTACATATACTGTACATTGTTTGTTATTACCAAATCCAGTAATGCCCATCCCCAGGCTGGTTCCTCAATAATTTTGTCTATGTCCGGTTAATTAAAATCACCCATTATGCAAGCATGACCTAGTATTGATGCATTCCCCATTTGCAAAAGTGTTTTGACTTCCTCAATCTCACAGATATTTCTTGGTTTATAGCATATGCCTACAAACATTTTCTTTGTACTTTTACATCCACTGCTAATGTCTATCCACACGGTCTCTACATTTACATCATTCCCATTGTGGCAGGTTAAGTGACCAAAATTATTATTTTTGTTTCTTGAAGATATTGAGGCAGACTGCAAGCTGCAAGCTGATATAAACCTGTGCAGACTAAGCAGACAGTATTAAAGGCTGTTATATAACTACTGGAGAGACATTTGCTTTTCTCATAACTTTTCTCATAACTTTTCTCTTACTGTATATTTTTCTGGCCAACCAATACTTAATTTTTCCCTCTGTGTATTTCCTCTGTAATATTGGGGACTGGTTTTAGAATTACAGAAATACATGCTTCATAAAATACATGCTCAGCAGAAGCAGGTGTCTGTTTTCCACACCAAAGCCTAATATTATTTTGCATATTTGTTAGAAGTAAGTAAAATCTCTTACCTCCAGCAGCCTGTTCCTCTCGTGTGGGTTTGACACACCTGGCTGTGAGAATGCAGGAAGAGAAAGGGTTGCCTGATTAAATCCAATTAATGTTTTTATTTTGTATTGAAGTGTACAATGTTATCTTTTTGTATGTTATGTATTATCTTGTTGTGTTTTTAGTATTCTATTTTTATTGAAACATTTGAATTGTATGTAAAAATAAGATAAATTTATTTACCTTTGTACAGAGCGTGGGGTGGTGCTTGCTGAAGGGTAGAAGAAGCCACCACAAGCATTCCTAATCAATAAAGCTGTGGTTTCCAACCTTTGTTTGGTGAAGGAACCCCAAGTAAAATTCTGAGGAACCCCCAACCCTCTCTGATAGCACGTCAGTGATCAGATGCATTGTAAATTCTTCTGTATTTGGTACAATTTTCCAATGACCAGAGAATTGCAGGGAACCCTTAAGGTATGCCCGGGGAACCCAAGGGTTCCTAGTAACCCTTGTTGAAAAACACTGCAGTAAAGGCTTGGGTCTTGATGGGTTCAGAACTAGCTGTGGGACTCAGCTGGTTGTATCAAACTGCCTGTAATTGGAGATTTTGTTTTGTTCCTGCTTTGCAAGAACAGTAAATTGTCTTCATTTTGACACAATAAAACGATATGCCTGTCAATGAAACCCTCTCGCACCCATCATAAACATCCTCCATTATAATAGTTTTAAAATCTGATTTAACATATAAACATACAGTACTTCACCAGCTCTTCCATTTGCTTGATTGCTCTGAAAAAAAGGGAATAACTTTCTAAATAATTTTTCCAGTTATGGGTTTCATCACACCATGTTTCAGTAAAGCCTATGATATCATACTGCTCCCTTCTAGCTATTAATTAAAGCTCCCCCATTTTATCCATCAGGCTTCTTGCATTAGCAAACATGCATTCAAAGTTTTTACCAGTCTGTATTGTTATCTTATCTGCTTCTGCTATTCTAATCCAATTGGATTTAGTCTTTAAATGTTTTCTAGTATTACAGTATCTGTATTTAATGTGGGTGTCTCCCTGCTTGCCAAACTCCCACATCAGAGCAGTAGTACTAATTGCTGACTGGCACAAATAATACACTTTATTTTAGTTAGAAATATTAAATAAGGAACCATAAACTGCTCCAAATTACATTTCAGGATGTTTTGTTCCATAATTCCCACATTTCACTGCACAAAATCAAAACAGCAAATATATTGTTCATCTCTAATTCTGATAATCTAATTGATGATTTTTCATTTTCCCAAACAGATTAGGCTATCACAAAGGACTAACTGTGATAATAATATGAATGAAGGCATTCAAGATCACCCAACAAAAGACGCACATGATCCTGGTAAGTTATTATAGGAGACTGTACCAATATTACCTGCTTTCCAGAAAATATTTGTATTTCCCAAAAATTCATAATGAATAGATTAAGATATTTAGCCCATATTTACTAAGCCGTCTTCCACCACATGACACCTTACAACCTAATGATTTGAACGGGCTTTAAGGTATCTTACAGTCTTATGGTAGAACATTCTTTTAGTTAATATGGAGTAATGCTTTTACACATTTTTAAATTAAACATATTTTTGTAAATAAAACAATTATGATAAAATATATTTGTGTGCAGTATACACACACACACATACACACACTAAAACATTTGCAATATAAATAATTTAAATAAAAAATGTCAAACCTTGTTCTTCTAAAGAAATTTAAAACCAGACACAACATAAAACACAGACAAAGCTCAGTTTTAGCACATCCAGTGAGACTCATACACGGTACAGTGCCTAAATATATATGTATAAATATCTAATAAGTAAATGGTCTTTTAGTTTGACATTTTTGGCCAAAATTGTTGTAAGCCCCTGAGCCAACGGCACGGCAGACCACATATCAGGGGTCCCTAACGCTAATATAAATTCTTAATAACCTGTGTAATAACAGGAAGAATGATTTATAGTAAATCTGTCAATATCCTCCACTTACTTTCATATACTCTGAAATTACACTAGACAGGTTGTTTTTTTCCCTGAACCAAGGAGCACCGGTACCTTAAACGCAAGTATACTGCTTATATTACTATATGTATAGGTATGCAAGACTTAACTCCTGACTGACTTCTAAAGAAATGTAACACACACCTAGCTCACTTTTCTCATTGGTATACATTCAAAATTAGGAGTGCTTGAAGACAGCAGGCTTAGCCATAGTGCTATGTCATGCAGTAGCTGCAAAAGGCAAAAAAGCTCTAATCTTACAGTACGTTAAACTGGGAATTAATTTAAGGAAAGTAAGCATTATTATGCCACTGTATAATGCATTAGTAATCCCACACCTTGAATATGGAGTACAGTTTTTGTTTTTACAGCACTCCAAAATAAAGATATTATGGAACTAGAAAAAGTGCAGAGGAGAGCCACCACAATAATAAAGGGGATGGAAAATCTGACTTGGAGAGACTAGCTAATTTAGATGTGTTTATATTAGAAAAGAGGCATCTAAGAGGAGATATGATAACTGTAAACAAATATATTCAGAGTCAATACAAGCAGTTTTCAAAAGAACTATTAATCCCAAGGGCAGTGCAAATGACACAGGGTCATCCCTTAAGGTTGGAGGAAAGGAGATTTCACCAGCAACAAAGGAAAGGGTTTTTTACAGTAAGGGCAGTTACAATGTGAAATTCATTACCCATGGAGACTGTGGTGGCAGATACAATAGATTTGTTAAAAAAAAGGTTGGACATCTCTTTAGAAAGGAAAGGTATACAGGGATATTTCAAATAAGTAAACATGGGAAGGATGTTGAACCATCGAGAGATCACTCTGGCTTTTTGTTTGCCTTCCTCTGGATCAAAATACTGTAAATACAAATATAAGATATGTATCTGTCCTCTACAGTTAGCATCAGTTGAACTTGATGTGTCTTTTTTTTCAACTATGTTAAACATCAGCTCTTGTGGACTAGTTTGTTGGGAGCTTTGTACGAGTTCTGAGAGTTTTTTTAGTCTTATTTGTTACTGCCATTTTGATGTTTTGAGGGATATTTTTAGTGTTGGATGTCTGCATATGCTTGCCGAAGAAGTGTCCAAGCTAGTGACCGACACATCCTTTCTACTAGCTAACAGGGGGCCTCCTCTGGGAAAGAATGCATTCTCTTTTGCCATTTGCTTTTTGAGTGCATTTTATAAATCTTTTTATTGATAAAAATTTGGATGGGTTAAGAATATTTACAAAACAGACGAAGTTTCCTCCTGGACAGTATTTGTGCCTACATATGAAGGTAATAATAAAACTTTAAATATAATAACAAAACCAAAATAATGGAATATACAGCTCACTGGTTTAATTGATAGTTTGTATTAATGAGTGTGCCCATACACGCCTAGTGTGACGTGGGTGCAATTGATGAGCTGATATTAGTATACTAACAAAGATTAGAGGGTGGGAGCATATTAGTGCCTCAACTCTCCAACTAGTAGCTCATTTCTCAATAGCACTCCTGGGCTATTAAAACTTAGCATTTAATAGGTATCTAACTAAAATAAATTCTACACACAATATAATATTTATAAGCACACAATGTAATTAAAAAGGGAAGGGTGGTGGGCAGGCAAGGTTTAAACTCAAGGTGTGTAGCGCAAATTGAAAGTTGCCTCAGTATTATAGGGGCAAAGATAGGCTAAATAAACACCTAGGGTCACCTATTCATATAGGTCATAGAGTCTCGTGATTGCCAACAGTGAAAAGCTTCATTAGCAGTTTTAAACATACAAATGCTGTGCGGCATTTAGCGTAGCATACCGATCAAGCCAACCTGAAATTGTAACATACTGTATAGCACCTAACAGTGATGGAACTATTGTTATATACTAATATTTAAATCAATAAAACTTAATATTTACACCTGTAGGTACAACACAATATCAGGTTGGTGGTACGTGGATTGATTCTTCGCCAAATGACTTTGTTATACACAGCACAGAGATCACTAAAATACAACTGCAACTGAATGCGATTATCACTGGGTTCAATTGTAGCTAAGCATGCTACTGGGAAAACAATACATATCCAATACTTAAAGGTATGAGGATTCTTATCCCTGCCTAAAAGCAATGTAACCAGTGAGTCAGTGTAGACATATAGAGCACTAGACCTTCCTAATAATTAGCACTGGTACATCAAATACACAACATATAGTATAAATGCCAGCAACAAACGTAAGACAGATGACTGAAAGAAATAAGTCAATTGCTATCAAGCCTGAGACACAGTAAAACAGTGTATCAATATAACTGAAACAAATAGCGAAGCAAATAGCTAGAAACAATGAATCTGTGGCAATCAAGATAAGAGCACTATGTCACAACGATACAACACTCCCATCAGTCCCTCCCTCGTGACGTCACCACGCCGAACGCCCTACGCGTTTCCCTCCTTCACGGAGATTCTTCAGGGGCGACTGGTGCCACTGGTGATTATAATATATGCTGTGCATTAGGCAGATGCAGTCCCATTGATATTATTCATCAAGACGATCTGTTGCTTTGTATTGATACACTGTTTACTGGTTCTCAGGCTGATAGCAATTGACTTATTTCTTTCAGTCATCTGTCTTACGTTTGTTGCTGGCATTTATACTATATGTTGTGTATTTGATGTACCAGTGCTAATTATTAGGAAGGTCTAGTATCTACACTGATCACTGGTTACATTGCTTTTAGGCAGGGATAAGAATCCTCATACCTTTAAGTATTGGATATGTATTGTTTTCCCAGTAGCATGCTTAGCTACAATTGAACCCAGTGATAATCGCATTCAGTTGCAGTTGTATTTTAGTGATCTCTGTGCTGTGTATAACAAAGTCATTTGGCGAAGAATCAATCCACGTACCACCAACCTGATATTTTGTTGTACCTACAGGTGTAAATATTAAGTTTTATTGATTTAAATATTAGTATATAACAATAGTTCCATCACTGTTAGGTGCTATATGTTACAATTTCAGGTTGGCTTGATCGGTATGCTACGCTAAATGCCGCACAGCATTTGTATGTTTAAAACTGCTAATGAAGCTTTATCACTGTTGGCAATCACGAGACTCTATGACATATATTAATAGGTGACCCTAGGTGTTTATTTAGCCTATCTTTGCCCCTATAATACTGAGGCAACTTTCAATTTGCGCTACACACCTTGAGTTTAAACCTTGCCTGCCCACCACCCTTCCCTTTTTAATTACATTGTGTGCTTATAAATATTATATTGTGTGTAGAATTTATTTTAGTTAGATGCCTATTAAATGCTAAGTTTTAATAGCCCAGGAGTGCTATTGAGAAATGAGCTACTAGTTGGAGAGTTGAGGCACTAATATGCTCCCACCCTCTAATCTTTGTTAGTATATTTAAATATAATAATAATTAAAATAAAGAGAAAATAATTAACAAAGTGCATTAAAAATCCTACAAGCACGTAAGGACTATCTCTTCACAATTATTGATTATATTCACTAATGTTAATCAGTTAGGAGCATTAGTTACTAATAAGAATGTTCAGAGAGATTTATAGAAGCTCTTCATTTGTTGCAAAATGATAAAACTTCATACCGTACCTAGGGATCCCTCTTAATATTATTCAGCAACACTAGTTCCACTGAACACCACAAAGGTACGTCTGATTATCTTATCAACTAATAGCTATTCTCAGGAATTACTTTGGCACTATTAACTACATAATTAATTGAGTACCCTAGTAAAACCACTGACTATTAGAAGCCATTAACTAAACTGTTAACAGTGGTGTGATGATAGTGGTTGAGGGACCACCATACTAAAGGTTAAGCCCAGTTCGTTGCCCCTATCCATCCTTTCCTGAGGCCGATATAGCTACCAGCCCCTTGCATACCTGTAACTGTCACTCTTTAGTCCTGTTTTTGTAAACGGTACATAAGTACACGTATACACATTTTATTGTGCACACTATAGCCAAGGTGTCTCGACATGTGGAACAAAGAAACCTATTATGCAGTCTGCATGTCTGGAGAAATAGCTATTGCTGCGACTGGAAGGGAGGACAAGAGGGGCAGGGAACAAAGGGAGAGTGGCAGGGATTGGGCCAGGGGGCCATCACCCCCAAAAAGTGGAGCTTCTGACTGTTCCCCCAGCTAAAGCAGCACCAAGCGCAGCAGGGTATATCCTGCTGGCTGGGAAAGCTGGTGCCTATAAGGGATCTGTTTGATACCTAAGATGGCTACCATGAGTGACCCCATCCTCACTGAAGCAATCGTGACCAACTTCCTTCCTGGAAATTCCTGCCCTCAGTTCCTGCCATGAAATGACCTGATCCTCACTGAAGCAATCATGACCACCTTGCTTCCTGGCAATTCCTGCCCCCACTTCCTGCCATGAAATGACCTGATCCTCACTGAAGAAATCGTGACCACCTTGCTTCCTGGCAATTCCTGCCCTCACTTCCTGCCCTCACTTTCTGCCATTGAATGACCTGATCCTCACTGAAGCAATCGTGACCATCTTGCTTCCTGGCAATTCCTGCCCTCAGTTCCCAACAGAAAGTGACCTCATCCTCTTTGCCAGCAGCTGCTTCTGGCATTTAAATAGCAGACAGTTACTCCCTGACTTTACTTGTGCAAAGTACCCAGCGCCTTGTTCCTGCCTTGCCAATGTTTGGATTCCTGCTTGGACTTGACCACCCCTGCCTGCCGCCTGCCTCCTGCCTCAACCCCAGAATTGGACCTGACCTTCCCTGCCTGCCTTGACCCTTGAAATTGGACTTGACTATCCCTGCCAACCGCCTGCCTCGACCCCGGATTTGGAATTTACAACCCCTACATCCCAGGCCTCAGATCCCAGGCCCAGGTCGGTGTACCAATGTAGAGTGTGAAGAGTGGTGCACAAAAAAATCACATATGGATCTATGTTAGACTTGAGAATAAGTAGTATAACAGTCCAGATGTTGGTAGGATGGTAGACAGAATTAAAGCATAATTAGCATAACCTTGGTGGGATAAGTGCCTAGTGGTGTCCACCTGACATTCACAAATAATGACACACCAATATAAATCCCAATTCAAGGTAATAAGTATATATAACAGATAAAGTCTGCTGACAGAACTTATATCAGGGCACTGTGGCCCGTTATCTGCCCGCTTGCAGCATCCAAGCAGCATCCGCAGCATGCAATCTGTGTAGTATAAGACCAGAAATAAAGTGTAAAGCAGAGCACAGCAACAATGACATCCAATCTTGATCAAATTGAAAAAATTTCCAAGCGAGCTTCAAATAGACAGATCAGTTGCAGGCTCACAGCAATAGGTCAGACGTAACGCACCTACGCGTTTTGTGCAAAGGCACTTTATCAAGGTGTAAGATCAAACGGAGTTGCATACCTTTTTATACACACCAAACTGTTCAACCACGCCGCCGAGAGTGACATCACAGGCGCGCGACTGCGCCAGAAGTCTCGTGCGCGCGACGTAAACTCTCATTGGACCAGCGGATCAGATGGTGTGTCTATACAATAAAATTAACTTTATTCATAAAACATAAAGAACAAAAAAACAAACCAATTATATATGATTAAATAAAAACACAATTAAAAAGCATTACATAAACAATATGCAAATCCCCTGTATTGTTATTTGCAGTTACTATCATGGAGCAATATAATCATGTGAAGGCAATAATCGTAATTAATACAAATATTAGCATACCCATTAAGTTAGCATGATATATGCATTCATAATATAATGTCTGAATTAAATGTAGACCTTATAGGAGTAATTCTATATATATATATATAACAAGGAAAAGAAAAAGAAAAGCGTCCCAACTTAGCACTCAAGTATACTCAGAACAAATATGAAAGAAAATTATGATTTATTTAACAGCACAAATAATCACACATAAATACAAAAAATATTAAAACAAACCCTGACATCCTCCTGTGATAGAATATGTATCAGATAGGGGAAATCCCCTATGAAGATACTAATGGACCCCTAATATCCAAGGCAAGGGAAAAAAGCCTATAAGCACAAAATATATGTAGAACAAGGGGTTAACAATAACCCCTTGAACCTACAAGGCCGGCCTCACCCCTAGTAAATATAAAACCACACAGCAAGCATAGATAACACATGCACCAAATTGCCTAATACATGCTGATGTCAAATACATGGGGGTTTTTGTCAAGGATCTCAACCATAATGTATATAATATCAAGCTCACCAGCTCCTGGAGTCTTGAGTCGGTTGTTTTCCTTGATCTCAATATTGGGGTTGGTGAAGACGGTTTCGTTTATACTGATATCCATTGTAAGGAGACCGCCACCAACTCCATTCTTCATGCACGCAGCTGTCATCCACGCCACCAAATTAGGGGGGCACCGGTGTAAAACACGTTTGTTTTTCCCTGACTCCCTTGCGGATGGACCCCTCAATTGGAAGATCTTTACCCTTTGGACATTTTACTATCACAGTGTGGCATGGATGGTCTCATGGACTATGGTAACTGATGTGACTGATGTGAACTGTTAACCATTGTTGATCCCATACTAACAGTCTGTTTTTGGTACTGTGCCTGGTTTGCCTTGATTATACCAACTGCATTTATGGTGTATGTATATAATATATGTATTTGACATTAGCATGTATAAGGGAATTTCTTTCTGATCAATCTCTTGATCAACACCGTTAATATCGTATTAATTATGCTCAAGTCACTAAAGCTTTTGGTAATTGGGATGACACTAAAAATTTTCAAATGCGGAGCTTTGTGAACTGTAGAACTATTGGAGTGATATATCAAGCAGTGTGTAGCTGCGGCAAGAAATATGTAGGGAAGACTAGTCGACAGCTTAGACGCAGGGTACTTGAACATGTAGGTACTGTCAGGAATAAATCTGACACCCCACTTGCTAGACAAATCAATGGCACCCATGGAGGTGACATGTCAAACCTGGGTTTTACGGGCAGATCAACTGCCTGAAAATATTCGCAGAGGAGATTGGGACAGAGAGCTCCTCAAAAAGGAGGCTAAATGGATCTATACCTTGGGCACCCTCTATCCTCAGGGACTCAATGAGGGATTTGTTTTTGCCCCATTCATTGGCTAAGATCCCTCCCATCCCTGGAATGCATACTGCATATAGGTTTTTCACATTGATGTGCACGGAACAACTATTTGTCATATATACCTTATATTTGTAGTACGAGTTTATCATATGACTAACATCTATGACTCCTATGACTTCTCTGTCTATTCAGTTACCAACCACTCAGAGTGTCACCCCCTCCCCCTTTCCCTTCATTTACACATGAATCCTGGTAATTATGCTGTTTACACACCCTATAGTGGACTATTCCATGGTAATCATGTGGAATAAATAAGCCTGCCATTATACATTATATATTTAAAGATCACCAAAACACTATAGTACTGTTGTAACTCTTTATTGAATCGAGGAGCACAATACTTACCACAGCGCGACTGTCGCCATAGCAACGCTCGGCTACTTCAACATCCGGCTACTGTGAAGGCGGGGCCATCTTGAGAAAGCGTCAGTGCTACGCGAAACGATCGTCGGTAGGCGCACATTCTGTGACGTCATCCCGCTGAGTAGTGAGACGGGAGCGGATAGCTGAAAGCAGCTATCCTTTCAAATACTATTTTGAAAGTTTTTTGCGGATGTTATGATATGAATATATAGACACATTAGTCAATTAAATCGATATTTTATTTACGACAATATCTATTCATATCAGCCACTGTAGTATGGGGATTTTTAATTATGTATCTGTGTTTTTAACTATCTATGTAGAAGTAATAAAGTTTTATTATTTTTTACTTCCTCGGTGATTCTGGGATACTTACCATATTTACAGTATTTCACTGTAGGACCATAGTGTCCATTAGTAGATTATGTATGACTTTAGAGTGCTGTATATAAGGGAATTTCTTTCTGATCAATCTCTTGATCAACACCGTTAATATCATATACTGCTTCTAATAAGCTTTGGTGTTTTGATTATTCTACACACCATTGCTAGGTTGTTTTGTGGATACTTTTACTGTTAGCTGCCGATACAATTAATTTGGAGCTATCTATTCACCAACCTCATATATCTAGCTACACTGTAGCCTACTCTGATATTATTCAGTTCTCTTAATTGCGTTGCGAACAAGGACAATTTTATGTGATTGGTCTTAAATGTTACCCCTTTACAATATAATGTGAATGCAACTAATTTGGCAGAACCTAGCCAGAAGCATTCATATTATATGCTGCATTTATTACACTTGATTTGGCAACTTCTCTGTGTATAATACTACTAATAAGTGGGGTGTTGTCCATACCGCCCCCCCTCACTACTCCTATATTGCAGCCAGATATTACATCATTTTAGTGGAAAGAATATGTTATATCTATGGCCCCAAGTCACACTAAATAAAAGGATATAAGCAGCCAGATGGAAGTTGATGTCCACTAGAACGCTCCTCGTTTAGGCGGTCAAATCATGAAAATGAATTAAAAACAAACATAGTGTAATACAGTAAATCACATTAAACAAGGAAACATATGACACCACTGACAATCACTTAAAACTGACAAATGCTGAGACAGACAGATGACTGAAAAGTAAAAAAAGGCATTTAATACAACAACTGATAGTTCAGTACAATTAAAAACACAAACACACAAATGCTTATCGCTCACCGACTATTCAATATAGAGTATAATGTAGCTCATGGTGCATAGGGTAAAAATTAGTGGATACATAAATCCAAAGGGGGGGTCTAGGCCCCCAGTGGAGCAAGAAACCCAGGGCTGCACTCACGAGAGAGAGTAGAAGGGACCACACAATATGTCCCGGGCCAATAGCCCTGAGCTACGCAACGCAAAACAAAAAAGGTTTATTATATATATATACAAGGGAAAGGAACATCAGGGGGTGTAGGGTAATCGGGTAAAGAGAAGTGCGTAAAAACATGAGGTGGGTAAGTGACCAGGGCAGAACAAAGTCTCATATATCAGGTGTACTAAAGGTACATGTGTATTCCCAGTATATATGACGCTGGAAGTACTAACTGATAAGAGACTTGAATGGCCAGAGGTGCAGAGTATGTACCTTTATAGCAGCTAGCAATCAGGTAAGGTACATGGGGATAATCTAACATTCACGATAAATATATAAGCTGTTAGGCTCCCCGGCTGATGACAGAGAGACACCTAGTGGGTGTCCGCACATATGTAATCCAAAGTTGCCACTGTGATGTAACATGCACATATGGATACACAGTTAAGTCCCTACAGTAGGGAACCAAAGATATGAATGGCCTCTCGCAATTAAAAACACACAATGAAAAAAGTCCCGGTGGTATCCTGTAGCTAGCTGAAATGTCCGCTTACCGGAGCCTAGCTGGTAACAGGCAGTGGATAATTGGAGAGTATCCCCTCTCATACGACACTGGTACAGCTCCTGTTCATCCCTTAGGCGTCTGCCACGTGTAGTCGTCTGGAAGCCGGGGAGTCAGTGGATGTAGCAGCTGTCCAAGCTTCACAGGGGCAGAGCAAGCGGTTTAGGCGCCTTCCCTCTGTCCTCCGTGGTGTGGGCATGCGCAGAAGCGCTCGGCGTCAGAAGAAGTATACCGCAATAACACCAGCTCCTCGCGGTGAAGTGGGGAGCTAATGGCGGCAAATTCAAAAGTGCTCCAGTGAAGGAGCTGCACAACACGGCTTGCGGGGAACAGATTCGCTGTTGGAACGCACAGTGATACCAGGGACCACCCTACGCGTTTCGGAAGACTGCGCTTCCTTCCTCAGGGGTAAAAAAGTAGTGCCTCAGTCTCTGAATGTCTGCACATAAATAGTCCCGATTTAAAGATACAGTGACATATTTAGCAGAATGGGCATGTGCAATAGCATCAATGTAAATGGTGTCTCAGCATAGAAACATAAAAACATAAAAACAAAACAAATATATACAAAAAATACACAATATATAAATCTACTAATAAAATATCAAAATTCCACGATGACCACCAACTAATGAGTGGAAGTGAACTAAGTAGGATAAATACATAATATATGCTAATCTATTTAGTTATTCTATATTGTCAAATAATCATTATTACCCCTTAAATAGATATCCATTAAGGGATATACACAATATATATATATATATGATGATGTGCATCAAGGGAACAATATATAACCAATGAACAAACATAATAATGGACCAAAAAACATCAACAGATGTAAGATGGACAGTATGCAAATAGAATAAAAACCCAAAAACCCACAGAAACAAACTGCTGACTATTCTAACATGAACAACAGACAGGACACAACATATGACGAAATGTACAGCATCCAGTGCAGAGCCATCTCCGACTAATAATATTACAAAAAGTGAAGGGACTGTGATAGACTGTGTCTACTACCAAGTAGTAGTATGATATATAAAGTGAAAATATGCCCTGAAGCTCATATAAATATGTGTAATATAATATACACCCAATATAATAAATTATAATACACAACTACTACATATGTGATGCCTTATGTAAAGGAGTGCTTATAATAACACTGCATGAAACCTTATAATGTAATCTGAACCAATTGTGGTACACTGATATTAGATGAAGTAAACCCACATGATGGTGACTCAAAGATGGTCATAGCATAAACTAATAACCCGAGAGTCACTTGGAACATGACTAACGGTGACCAAATGAGAGTGACAATAGTATATAGTCTAGAATATTATGTTATTTGCTAATAAGAAAAGCTTTGAGGTTGAACTCTATGTTAAGACCAAGTGGCATAAGCGTTTGGAGCTCATATATCCAGAAGGACTCCTTTTTGCCCAGGAGGCTATTGATATTGCCTCCCCGCCAATTGGGTGTAAGTGCCTCTATGGCCATACATTTAAGTCCTCTAGGGTCTTTTTCATGTACCTGAAGAAAGTGATTTGACACACTGTGTGTGATCAAGCCCTTTGTGATATTGTAGATGTGCTCATATAAACGTCGTTTGATAGACCTTGTAGTCATTCCCACATACTGCAGACCGCAGGGACATTCCAAAAGATAAATAACGTTCGTGCTGTTGCAGGTAATATGTTGTTTGATATCATAAGTCTTTGAAGTAACTGATGAAGTGAATGATGTTTTTTTTAATGCTGTATTTGCAGGCTGTACATGTATTGCAAATAAAATAGCCTTTAAGGCCAAAACTGTTGTGTAATTTTTTCCGCATTAGGGGACAGCTAGGAGCCAATTTCTGTCCAATATTTGGTGTTTTTGTGAATATTACATTTGGTCTATCAGGTAATATGCTGGCTAGATCTTTGTCTTTTTTAAGAATAGGCCAGTGCTTATACAAAATCTTCTTTATGCTTGGGGCCATTGATTTATACTGTGTGGTAAATGGTATGTTCGTTATTGTCTTTGTTTTCTTTTTATATTGAAGAAGAGTACTCCTATCTAACGATTCAACCTCGGATATGATCCGATCTAAATCGTGTGCTATAAAATTTCTGTCAACAAATTTATTTTTTAAATCTTGTGCTTGTGTTTGAAAAGTGTTTGCTGTTGAACTGTTACGTTTTAATCTGATAAACTGTCCCTTTGGTATGTTGTTGATCCACACAGGGTTGTGATGGCTATTGGCATGTAGGTAATTGTTGGCCTGGACGGTTTAAAAAAAGTTTTGGTGTGCAAAGTGTTGTCTTCTATGTATATACATAAATCTAAAAATTCAATAAAAGTGTTACTGGATGTGAAAGTGAATTTAAGATTAAACGGATTATTGTTCATATAATCTTGAAATAATACCAACTCTGATAACGTGCCTGACCAAATGAAAAAAATGTCATCGATGTAGCGCCACCACAGAGCCAAGCTCGCTCCATAGGGACAGCCGGACCAAATACAGTATACTTATCTTCCCAGCGAACTTGGTCCCCATGGCGGTGCCACATGTCTGTAAAAAATAAGATCCATTAAAATTAAAAAAATTATGTGATAAAATAAACTTAATGCTTGTAATTAAAAAAGACTTAAAAGTGTCAGAAACCAAGGAATCACCGTTCAAGACCTGGCCAATAGCCTCACAACCCTGAACGTGGTCAATGACTGTGTACAACGATGATACATCTGCTGTAACCAAATAAAAATGTGATTGCCACTGAATGCCCCTGAGGGTCTGCAGTATGTGGGTCATATCTCTCAAATAGGATAGAAGTTGGGTGACATATGGCTGTAAATGATAATCTATGAATTCTGATAAGTGGGAAGTGAGTGATTGGATGCCGGATACGATCGGACGTCCTGGAGGATGGTGCAAATCTTTGTGAATTTTGGGAATGATATAAAAAATAGGAATAACAGGATATTTATTGTACAGAAAATCAAATTCGTGCTTGGTCAAAACTTGTTGTTCCAAACCTTTATTTAGAAATTCCATTAGTTGTTGTTGGTATTTGACAGTGGGATTAGAGGGGAGGGGCTGGTAAGTGAACATGTCCGTAAGAATACGTAATGCTTCTTGGACGTAATAAGTCTTGTCCATAATTACCAGACCCCCCCCCCCCCTTGTCCGCAGGCTTGATCACAATGGTGTCACTTTCTCCAAGTGATTTTAAAAGACCCTTCTCTTCAATGCTAAGATTATGTTTTTTTATCTTAAAGTTGCGACTCTGTGTTTCTAAATCATCTGTGACCATTTGAGAAAAAGTACTAATAAAAGGACCGCTCATGAATTTGGGGAAAAAAGTGGAGGGATTTTTAAATTTAGAGGTTGCACTGGACACTGGACATATCGGTAAATTCACATTAGTGTCCTGTTTGGAAACTGCGTCTCGGATAAAGTATTTTTTGAGATACAATCTCCTAACAAAACGTTGGACATCCACATATAGTTGGAAACTATTGGGGCCTATTACTGGGGAGAAAGACAGACCTTTGGAGAGAATTTCCTTCTCCTTATCTGTAATGGGATAATGACTGATGTTGAATATGTTTGTGTAAGTGGACTTTACCATTTGTGTACTTTTCCCTGTCTTGCTACCTCCTCTTGTTCCTCTACTGTACTTTTTCTTTTTCTGTCTCTTGATGTTCCCTCTCTCCCTAGTAGATCTTTGATTGCTTCTCTGGCGTTCTGTTGGTCTCTGGTTTTCCTCCAGTCTAAAAAAGAGAAAGTGGGTTTGTCATCACGACTATGTGTGGATGCCTGTTGTTCTAATTCAAAGTCAACCAAGGGTTGGTATTTATTACTGTGTTGGTACTGTTCAAAGATGGAATCAATTTCCTTGTCTAAATGTGTAATATTAGGTGAAGAGGGTTTGGGATTGACAATACTATCTCGATTTGATTTAGATCGTATTTCACTCCTTTTAGGGTTTGGGGTGATAAATTGTACCGGGTTTGGAGTTTTTTCTTTTGTACTCGAAACTGTTTTTTTTGTAGTGGCCAGGAATTTTATGAGAATAGTCCCTGGGAGTATAAGCTTTTTGTACTTTATATTTATCTTTGTCTTTTGATGTTTTTTTCCAGTTCCTGTAACAGCCCGTTTTATAGTCAATTATATCCCTTTGGAATTTACTCTGTTTGCGTCCAATAATATCCTTTTGCATACTGTCCATCTTAGACTTAATTCTATCCTCCACCACTGATAATTCACTATTGTGTTGAAATTTGACAAATTGCTCCTTCATAGCATTAATTTCTCCATCCAGTTTTTGGAGACACATTTTGCGTTTTGAAATGAGTAAGCGCATAAGCTCAAAGGAGCAGTTGTCGAGCAACCGATTCAACTCTAAAATGAAATCTTCGCTCTGAAAATCAGTGGTGGGTGGCTTAAAAATTCTTAGACCACGGGGAATTCTATTCTGTTCCACATATTTTTCTAAAGTTATCGCATCCCATAAGTGTTTGGTTTCACTCAATAACAGTATTTCAAGTTTATCAGCCAATTCATACATATCATCTGGAATTACATTTGTTTGAACAGATACTTAGTCAAGAGTGGTATGGTAAAAAAGGGTGCCCTATTCTCCATTTTTTGGGCATGATGCTTCTATTCCCTTTATGTTTGTAATTCTTTTTACCAATAAAGAGATCAGTACGTTCAAGAGTTTTAACTGCATCAAGAGATTCAACAATATTAACCTTATTATATCCTCTTTTTAAAACATTTGGTCCATAGATTTTTAAAAAGAGGATTTAATAAGGTTAATATTGTTGAATCTCTTGATGCAGTTAAAACTCTTGAACATAAAGGGAATAGAAGCATCATGCCCAAAAAAATGGAGAATAGGGCACCCTTTTTTATTACACAACAGTGTAAGCAGGCAGATTCTATTAGAGGTATCATTCACAAACACTGGCACACCCTTAAATTGGATACAGATTTACATAATGTGGTCAAAGATGGACCAAAATTCGTTTTTAAAAAAGCTAAATCACTGGCAGGTTTTTTGTCACCAAGTTTATTTTGTTCAAACCATCCACAACATATTTCTAATATACCAAAAGGCTTCTATAAATGTGCTCAGTGTGTCATCTGCCAATATGCCATTCCATTGAAAAGTATCCAAACATGTAAACCTAAAAGGAATATCAAAGTGTCTACATTTATTAATTGTAATTCGAATTTCATTGTGTACATATTGAATTGTGGTTGTAGCAAGCGCTACATTGGACGCACCATTAGACCTTTGAAAGTTAGTATTATGGAGCATGTTAGAGCCATAAAAAATCGTACTATTACACATTCAGTGTCACGTCATTTTGCACATTATTCACAGGGGGGTATCCAGAACTTCACCTTTTCGGCTATTGAGCATGTTCCTCCACCCATTAGGGGTGGTGACAGACTGAACATGCTCAATAGACGAGAGATGTTCTGGATCTTTAGCATGGATTCCCTATACCCGAATGGGATTAATCAAGATTGGGAATTAATACACTTTTTATAAAAGCATTTCATTTCTAAGATTAGTCTTTATATTTTATTATGTCTTTACATTTATATTTATATTCATACTAAAAGTAAAATAATGGGTGATTCTTCTATTTTTCCACCACTTAGGGGTTATTTAGTTTGTTATATTATTATTAAAGTGTTGTATTTTATACATTCTTAATATATATCATTTTTTTAATCTATTTTATATATTCACATATTTTGATTCTGGATGTGTTTAATAAATTCACTAGTTTTGATGTATTTTTTATACTAATGGTTTATCAATTTGTAGTTTATCTTACATATATACAGTATTCCTATTTTCTGTACTATTTCATATATATATACAGATGTATTTCTTTAAATAGTATGGTTAGTTATCTATTATTGTTTAGTTTTATTAAAAGATTGTCCATTTCTTTTTCTATTTAGTTAAAGGTTGTTTATATCATTATATATTATTGAGTAAATTTCTATAAGACATATAAATAATGGAATGAGTTATGGGTTCATGGTTGGGTATAGGTATTTATGTCCCCATTTATCAATTTAAGAGTTTAATATAGTTAGATTATGTTTTTATTCTTGATTTTCTTTTTTTGTATAGTATATTGTTCTTTTTTTCATCCATAGCTTTGTTTAATATATTTTAACCTTTTGTTATCTTGTTCGTTTCGTTTTTGTTTAATGTACCGATTTAGCATTAAGTTGTGTATTTGCATTCTACATCCGCCTTTGCCTTTTCAGCGCGGAGGTGTTTCTACCCTATGAGGCCACCGTAGTTCATACGGAGACTCAGTTTCAGCCAGATTCTTTCTGACTGATTTTTGGCGCGAAATCACTTCCGCATTGACTGGCATATAAGGGGGATCAGCGGGGACATAGATCACTCTTTGATAAAGCGCTATTCAGCGCGAAATGCATTAGAGGACCCTTTTTATGTAGCTTTTGCTACCATGCATCTTTATTAAAGCATTTTTAATTTTCATCAATCAGCCTCCAGCCCTACTTTTTTCAGCAGTGCTCCACCATCTCTCCACGCATATTTGTCCTTGAACCACGAGAGGAGATGTGGGAGGCACTGGAACTGAAAAGGCATCCTGGTCCACAGGTGTGAGAAGTGAAACATGCAAATACGGAAGGGATCCTCATGGAAGGCAGGAGAGCGAGACGATACGCAACCAGATATATCCTTTCAGAGATAGCGAAGGTTCCAAAAAATCTGGGTGCGAACTTCATAGAGGGGACCTTCAGCCTGCTGTTCCTGGATGACAACCAGACCTTGTCGCCAGGTTTAAGGTCCAGAGCAGGTCTGCGGTGGCGATCTGCCTGATTCTTTTGCCTATTGACTGCTTGCCTGATGTTGATCTGAATCTTTTTCCACAAGTCTTGTAAAGTTTTTATTCTGTCATCAGCCGCTGAGACCTCTGAGGAAGGTAGAACAAGAGGAAGAGTGGATGGGTTGAATCCTTAATTTATGAAAGAAGGAGACTCCAGGGTTGAACTGCTGCGTGCCTTGTTGTGGGCAAATTCTGTCCAGGGTAAAAGTTCAGCCCAGTCATCTTGGGAGTCCGACGTAAAGCAAATTAGATACTGTTCAAGGGACTGATTGGTCCTCTCCGTTTCACCATTAGTCTGTGCGTGGTATCCCGACGAGAAATGGAGGGCGATACCTAGCTGGAGACAAAACGAGTGTCAGAAACGAAAAATAAATTACGAGCCTCTATCTGACACAATTACCAAGGGTACTCCATGCAAATGAAAGATCTCCCTGATGAAGATGTTAACAACACCAATTTATGTCTCGTGCTACAATATTGCACATAAGCTACACGGTGCTAAGTATCATTGGATTACAAGCACTGTGCCTTTTTAGAGACCTAAGTGTCAGTCGCTGATTATTACTGATACCACACTGTCTCTCTACCTTACAAGGGTACAGCTGGAAATCATAGCCCTTGTTAGGGAAAGTGTGACTTTAGTCTGGCATTAGCTTTCTTTATTTTAATTGTTTTTATATGTATGTGTGTGTTTGATTTGTTGTTTGCATATACCTAATAAAATATTTTATTATAGTTACTGGAGTAGCTATATGGGATATCACTGTCCCTCTGTCAGGAATCCACTCCTGGCTTTTCTCGTAGCCTTGCAGGATGCTGTTGTTCTCTCTAATTCCCTCTTTGCAATCAACAGAAGCTGTGTGGGCTATCACTGCAACCTAGCCTTGTACTCAGTCATTGGAGCACTGCCCTCACACCCTCCTCCGGGGATTGGCCCGCTGGCCTTTAAGTACTGCATTCCCACAATCCCTCTCTGCCGAGCATAATCCTTGTTGGATGTTACCTGTGTTTGCCACGAGCTACCTGTTTGGCCTCCTGGTTCATGTTCATGTTCCTGGTTCCTGTCCTGGTTCCTGTGCTGAAGCGTTGGTTTCCCAGCGTATCCTTCAGCCCCACGTTCCTAGAGGTCTGCTGCCTTTCCCATAGCAGAGGCCTGCATTCCGAGTCCTGAGGTCTGTTGCTCTCTCTCCTCGCAGAGGCCCGTTCTGGACTCCTGTGCTGAAGCATTGGTTTACCAGTGCTGCCTGACGGTGTGCCCACTTCGGTCAGCCTTCTCCTTCCTGAGACTGGCGCCATGGGCTGTGGACACCACTCGCGCAAACCCTGTTCCCGACCTGCAGCAATTACGCTGAAGCAGGAAGACCTGTCTATTTCCTGTTGCCCACTCCCTGCTTGGACTACGTTTACCCTGATGTCTCCAATCCTGACCCTGGCTCGTCCACTGACTATGCTGCTCTCTCCAGTCCCGACCCTGGCTCGTTTGACTATGGATTTCGCATTCCGGATCAGCCTGCGCGGTCTAAGGTCTGTGCTTATATAACCCCACCTCAGCCACGCGGTCCGACCCTAGTTTGTGGCGAGCACAACCGTGACACCCACGGATTGAATATTTCCAGCTACTATACCAGTGTTAATACAGTACTTGGTTAATTGAGTGCAGTCAGGTGTCTATTGGGTTGCTCTCTCCAACCTATTTGTATATATATTCCGTTATCCCCTGTGCACCTTTTACCATATTAGTTCCTAATAGGATTAGGAGAGCATTGGGTAACCCTCCCTTTTTTCCAGATGTGGAAGAAGACCTGAAGGAGGAATCCTGTGCGTTTTAGTCCTGGCACACAGCTACAAATTGTTTTTTGCATACCTGGTCACCAAAAGGTGCGAGAGATGAGGTCCAAGTTCCTCTTGGTGCCGGGATGGCCTGCAGAATTGGACGAATTACTCCATTCGAGGACCTTCTTACGGTGCAGGGACGAAGTGAGGAGACGGTCCTCTGGAGGCGAGATGCCAGGAGGAATGTGACTTTGTTGACGAACAATGTCTTTGAGCGTTCCAAATGATGTGGCCGAGAGAATACATTTGAGCGGTAAAATGTTTTTTTGCTGATCCTCAGTCTTGTCGTCCAGGGAAAATTGTCGAGATAGAGCGTCAGCTTTGATATTCTTGGATCCGGGAAGATAGGAAATTATTAAATTAAATCTAGAAAAAATAGTGACCATCTGGCTTGACGGGCTCCCAGGCGACTTTAATGTAAAGCAAGTTCTTATGATTCGTGAGGATGGTTATCGGATCTTCAGTACCTTCCAGCAGATGTCTCAATTCTTTGAGGGCAAGTTTCATGGCTAAGAGTTCCCGGTTCCCGACATCGTAGTTGCATTGGGCCGGAGAAATTTTTGTTCGAAAAAAAATGCACAAGGATGCAACCTGGACAGGGAATTCTTCCTTTGAGACAGAACAGCACCTACGCCCACATCAGAGGAGTCGACCTCAAGGGTAAAAGGAAGTTTGGGATCAGGGTGGAGAAGAATAGGTACAACAAAAAAGATCTACCACCGCTCACCTTAATAGGTGTTAGTAATAATATATATTATGGACGGTGCATATAGGGAGAGCCAAAGGCACATATATAAATGCAGTAACCTGTCCCTGCCTCTGCAGTCTATTTCTACCTTCCTGGTGGGGCGTGATTTAAGATTTCAGCCAATTGCGAGTACCCTCGTCACTGCGAGGGGGCGTGTCAATGGTGCATTGCACACAGTATGTGGATATGTAAACAAACCACGGGGAATGATATAGATAAAGCTTGAACTATGCCCATTGCTATCAGAGGCTTATATAATCTTAAAGTACACTGTTGATGGCTTATTATACAAATATACCTCAAGGTAAATTCGGTCCAAATTACAAAGATTATGAAAATCAGAAAAATACACAAAGTGCATACATGGTTCTAAACCTAAGCAGACCAGGAGTCCCCTGATATATATATGGAGGCACAAATGCATATTAATGCATAATCCAAAGATCAGTATATTCAGGAGGATCAGATGGTGTAGAATTGTGCTAACCTAGTTGTCCGCCCCATTGGTCAAAACGGAGCGCTAGTATTAACAATCTTCCTGGATCCCCCTTATCCCCTGCAAGATGGTAATAGAAATGAACTCAAAGGAGAATATCCATACATAGATCTAATGATAGGATGTGGGTCCAGTAGTGTAGGAATGTACTCAGGTAAAAACGGACATCTAGTATTAACATTATACCTGGATCCCCTTTCCCTCCCCCCCCCAATACAGAACAGGTGATCTACTATGTATATGTAACGGGTATTCCCCCATACAATCGCATATAATGTGTGTGTGCGGGGAACTTAGTGTTACCAGGTGTGGTGCTTTACCTGTTAGGCTCACAGGAGGGCTGAGCTTCCGCCACGGGGAACCTGGGGCATATATAATACTATGAGTAACTGCGTACTCGGTGCAGCGCCTCCACCTGCGATGGCTCCCCCAGAGGGGGAGTGGTTCCTCGCAGGACAATATATATATATATATCACTACACTACACACACACAGCATGTAAACTAACCAATGACTTTACTATTGCATATAATAACCAGGTGTCCCTCCCTAGAGGAGACACTACTAAGGCGTCTCGCAGGACGCAACCTCCTCCCACCGGGTGATCCCACCCCGTGTCCTGTGACCCCACACAATATGTCCCCTTTAAATGATATGGATGTGTGTGTGACTGCGCAGCCACTAGTCCAGATCTTCATTTAACCCCTTAGGGGCCATGCAATCTAATTTATGAATCCAGAAGGATTCCTGTGCAGATAAGGCTTTTAATCTGTCTCCCCCCTCCTATTTCTTGGCACATGTTGGATCCCTATAAATGTTAGAAGGGAGGGATCTTTCTGATGGTGTGTTAGGAAATGTCTTGAGACGCTATGTTTCTCAAAACCATTTTTTATATTACGAATATGCTCCTGAATTCTTACTTTAAGGTTACGCTTAGTTCTCCCGACATAGTGTAATCCACAGGTGCATTCCAATAGGTACACTATGTAGTTTGAATCACAGGTAATAAAATCTTTTATAGTAAAAACCTCTTTTGTCTTTTTTGAGAAGAAAGTCTTACGGTTTGTATGCATATACTTGCACACAGAACATTTGGCACAATTAAAATGTCCCTTAGGTTTGATGTCCAGCCAATTCTTAGTGGGAGTTGGATATATCTGTTGCCCAATGTCACTAGGAGCTAGAATATTTTTTAGATTTGAGGCTTTCCTGTATATAAACCTATTATTAACTATTATTAACTATTTGCCGTGTACACTGTACAAAAAGGACGTTACAGTGTGGTGTCGAGCCATACCTTTGGAGTACCTTATATGCTGATTGCAGGACAACATCGTGTGAGAGAAAGATGACGTCAGAATAACAGCAGGAAAGGATCCACTGGGGTTACATCTCCGAGACCACCATCTCTGATGAGGAGTGTGCGGTAACTTCGTGTAATATTACACGTGAATGCGATTTATGTTCATTTATGATGTACGCAGAATACTTACCTCTTTTATACTAAATCACGAATTTTGATATACTTCACCATTTGCGTTTTGCGCTTTTTTTGTCTTTTATTCCCTAACCTAGGGCCTGTCCCTATAGCACTCAGCTACTGGTGACTCAGGGCTATCTAGGGCCTAGGGGGATGCTGGCCTAGTGCAGGGAGTCACTGACTCCTGCACCCTACCTCCTTCCCTTAGCTGCTCCGGTCACCAACTGAACTAGCGTGCTGCAAGCCCGCGAAATGTATCTATCCCTGAGCGCAGGGAGATACTGTAGCCCTATTGGCTCCTTGGGGTCATGTGGCTCTGCCCCTGTGCACCCTGGGGGCTGACTGCTCTTGGGAGCTATTCTCCCTGCGGGGGCCTCGCGCGCACTTCCATTGCTCATGTGCCAACCTCTGTAGTGGCCGCCGGCTACTACGACCCATTGCGCATGCGCAACTACATAGAAGATGGCGACGCCCTGCTCGGGAGCCGCCGGGGACTCGGAGACGCCGGGAGCGCTCCCTGCACTAGCCCCCACCCTCCAGAAGTGCTGGCGGGTCTGTCGCGTGACCCTCGGCAGCGGAGGTAAGAGGAGGGGGGTCGCGGGACAAGGGGACCTGGCTACATATAAGTAGAAAAATAAGGCAGTGCACTGCCCAAAGTAACAGAAGGAGGCTCACGGTTTTAAGCAACAAAAAATAGATTTATTGCACTAAGTTTTAAGAAGCCCCTTTTTTGTTGTCATGGACGTTTTTAAATGTCAGTTTAATAAAGTTACAATTATTCCAGAAGTAAGTGCACCAATCAGAGTGCACTACCTGTTTGCCCATACTCATTGCCTTGTATTTGCAGACATGTGAGGTCTAATAAAGTTTAGTGTATGGATGTGACACATCTAATAGGTGCGGCTTTCTGATTGGTCGTGACGTCACGTGATAGCACGATCAGTGCTGTATTATAAATTGGGGCTTTTTGGGTTGTTCTGTACACCTTGATAAAGGGCATTTTTGCCTGAAACTAGTTGGTGGACCCCTGCTGTGGCCTAGGGGGGACCCTTTTGTCCACTTTTTATGTAATAAATCTATTTTTTGTTGCTTAAATCCGTGAGCCTCCTTCTGTTACTTTGGGCAGTGCACTGCCTTATTTTTCTACTTGTTCCTGCCATCACCTGAGAGATTGCAGCCTATGAAGATTCTGAGATTGGATACTCCAGGAGAAACTGAGTGAGTTCACTTTGTGGGTCGCTGTACCCCTTTTTTCTCTGATATATGGGACATTGGTCTGTACTATTTATTTATGGTGCCGCTGGCATTAGGTACTAGTCCCCTAACCCTATTAGGGCTTCGTTATGCTATATGCTTACATTGAAGGAGTTTATCCTAAGCCTCAGTTTATTATGCCAAACAGGACTTGTTTTTTCTGATGCACTGGCTTTCTACACAACCTGATCTACTATGTATAACTGGATATCAAAGGAATGGAGTATAAATGAAGCCCTCGTTTAGGCCATTGGGACTCAGGGTCTGCAGGGTGTAGATCCATTTACATTCGCGTTGGAGCAGTCTTTTGTCCCAATCTCCTTTCCTGGGACCCCGCGGGACATGTTCTATACCTATGAATGATAGTGTATTATTTTCTCCATTGTGTTCTTCCAGAACATGTCGCGGTACTGGTGTATCCGCACTATTCCTGATCGAACCCAGATGTTCAAGGATTCTGCCTTTAAATTGGAAATGTGTCTTCCCCACATACAATTTGCCACAGCAACATACAATCAGGTATATGATCCCTGTAGTGATACAATTGATGAAGTCATTGATCTTATAGCTCTTAAGTTTTGTGTATCCAATTGCGAGTTAAAGAGATTAGTATTACACTACCTTTCAACTCCTCTGGACTGAGTGCAATAAATAGGGTTCTGTTTGGATGAATCAATTTCATCCGTTGCGTTTATATATGGATAAGAATAGGGGCGGACACAAAGGCCTTTTTGAGATGGGCGAAAGAATGGAGAGCAGCAGCGGGCCAGGAAGCAGAGTCCGCTCCTTTCTTGGTTAATTCCGTAAGTGGAGCCACTAGGGAAGATAAGTTTTGGATGAGCCTACGATAGTTTGAGAATCCAAGGAAGCATTGTACTGCTTTAAGGGTGGTAGGTTGTGGCCAATCCAGGACAGTTTGACCTTCATCTGATCCATGGTGAGGCCGGTATCGGAAATGATGTATTCTTGAAAATGGTAGATGCTTGATGAAAATGACATTTCTCCAGTTTGGCAAATAGTTTGTTCTTGCGTAAGCGAAGGAGCACTTGTTTTACGTGAGAGATGTGTTCATGTCTGGATTTAGAGAAAATAAGAATGTCATCAAGATAAACGATTACAAAGGAGTTAAGGAGGTCTCTGAAAACTTCGTTGACGAAATCCTGAAACACGGCTGAAGCATTGCACAGACCAAAAGGCATGACCAAGTACTCATAATGTCCATCTTTGGTGTTGAAAGCAGTCTTCCATTTGTCACCCTGACGGATCCTGACAAGATTATAGGCACCTCGTAAATCCAATTTAGAAAAGATATTGGCTCTTTGTAATCGATCAAACAGTTCAGAAATGAGGGGCAAGGGGTTGCGGTTTTTGACGGTGATCTTGTTGAGGGACCGTAGTCTATGCAAAGGCGTAAGGTTCTGTCCTTCTTCTTCACAAAGAAAAACCTGGCGCCTGCAGGAGAGGTGGACTTACATATAAATCCCTTCTGTAAGTTCTCTGCAATATATTCCTTCATTGCCTTGGTTTCAGGCATAGACAACGGATAGGAAGTCCCTCTAGGAGGTGTGGTACCTGGAAGCAGATCGATGGGGCAACCGAATGGGTGGTTAGGGGGAAGGATCTCCGATCTGACCTTATCGAAGATGTTCCGAAACTCAGCGTACTCTTCTGGCAATTGTACTTTTTCCTTCTCCTCGGACACGGTGGTACCCCGATGCTACCTGCTTCAAGGATGCAGTTCTTATGACAAAAAGGCTCTTCATTGAATGGGTTCCTTATTGAGCCAATCCACCCGGGGGTTGTGTATCTGTAGCCAGGGTAGCCCTAGGATCACGCTGATGGAAGGAGTGTTGATAACATTGAATTGAATCATTTCCATGTGTGTGTCTTGTACCTTGATTTGAAGCACCTCTGTCTCCAAAGAGATAAACACTGGCTGCAGAGGTCTTCCGTCAAAGGCTTCAAGAGCAATGGGCTTCTTTCTGAGCCTGGTCGGAACCAGATGGTGTTCTGCGAAAGCTTGATCTATGAAGTTTCCTCCGGAACCTAAATCGAGGAAAGCAAGCGTAGATACTGGGAAGCCCTCCCCATAGAGAGTAATGGGGACAAGAATGCGAGAATGGTTGTCAGTAGAAATAGGGGAAAGAAAAAGCGTTTCCAATGAAACTCCCCCGGGTCTCATGGGAACTTTGCGTTTCCATACAGGGGCCTGTATCTCGGGAAGCAGGGGGTCCCTGGACCTGAAACCAACGCGGTTCAGCTCCGGAGACCCCCTGCACATCTACACTATGAAAGAAATTTATATTAAAATAAATAATTTTCGGGCGACATATCCGTTGTGAGAGGCGGCTCTCTCTGCAGCAGAAATGAATCGCCGGTTTAGGCCTTTTCAGAGGCTCGATACTTTCGCTGGCAGCAACTCGCCCGTTTTGGGAATTTTGCTATCACAGGTAATCGAGGCTTTCTGAATACCGTGATAGCAACCCCCCAAAAAACGGCATTTTAAATGCCCTGGAGATAATTTTTATCAACCTTCTGTGAATGAGGCCCGCAGTCTAGATGATTTATTGCTATAAATGTATAATTTATGTAGCCAAGTCCTCTGGTCCCCCCCCCTTATATCTGGTGAGAGCAGGGACCCCCCGTTGTGTGCCGGGGAGCTGCGGGGCAGGCACGTCACCGGGGGCTCTCGGTGTTAGCTGCTACAGGGCGCCACCATGTTGATCGGGGTTCTCGCGCATGCGCGGTGAGCGCGGGAGTTGCGGCGGCTCCCAGACAGCTTGCACATACACAGTGTTAAGAGTGCGAATCCGGGCCAATCAGAGGAGGCTATAAGCAGGGACTACATGTCCCATAAGCCTCAGAATAGGTCACCTTTCCTCAGATAGCCAATAGGGCTTTAGAGATCCCTGCTGACAGGACAGGGATGTGACAGATGGAGACCACACTAGTCAGTCGGTACTGGGATAGCAAGGGGAGAGGAAGTGCATGTGCAGGGGTCAGTGACCCTCTGCATTAGGCCAGTAATCCCCTAGGCCCCAGTTAAGGCCCTGAGACGCCACCAGTTTGTGGCTGCTGTAGGGAAAGGGCCCTTAGATAGGGACCTTGCCTGGTTAGTGATTAGTACTAGTCAGGGACACAGCTGCAGCCTGAGTGGCCTGATATTCCTAGACTAGGACCAGACTACTGGACAGAGATAAAAGTTATCTTTGCGGCGGATCATCCCTTGTTGGAGGAATTCATTGTGTTGGGAACTCGTTGCGGAGGATATCATTGGATCAGCAGATCCCTTGTTTCTTCGTTTAGGGCGCCCGGGTGAGGACACACCCGGCAGGTACCTTCCAGTAAAGTGCACCAACAACTAGTCACAGTTCAGGCGCTGATCACGGCTAGAGGGGTGGGCTCCTTTTGGGGACACTTTGTGGGTTGAGTGACCAAAGGGGTTCTCACGATACTGTGGACACATTGTGGGGTAGCACGGTGGTGGGATAAGGCCCGGCGAGGTGGAGGTATAGATGTACCTAGTAGTATAATGTTTATCCTATGCTAATTCAGTTAAGAGAATAGTAAAGTTGTTATTATCATCTGTGTATTGTTATTATTGATTCTTGTTCAGGGTAATCTCACACTCTTGGGATCCTTGGCAAGTAGAGGCGCTGCCAGTTACTAAATTTGTTGCCCCAGGCTCCCAGTGGCGGAGGCTCAGATATCTGTGAGCCAGCAGGTGAAGCTAGCACCAGTAGACCCTTTATGTAAGAGGGAAAGAGGTTTAAATACTGTATATATAAAATGAAAGATACATTGATAGCAGAGAAACAAGTCAAGGAAGCTTTTGTTCACACAGAAAATTTCAAAGAGATGGACAGTAAATTGTCGCAACCTATTAACAACTTTGAGAGAAATATAATGCAACTAATTAGAACAAATACGAGAGAGACATATATATTTGATTAGATTCCTAATCCAACCTATGTCGCAGAAACCATATCCCATGAGACCTTTCTCCCAAAACAATTTTCAGAACCAGAAATCTCCTAGACAATCTAAATCCATCCTTAGGAAACCACCAAGAGTGCCAAGCAGCATGGGGAGGAATATGGACTTTGAATCATCAGACCCTGGGGGCTATGCACTAAGCAGTGATAAGTCATTTTAAGAGCGCAAAGTGCTTTTAGAACGTGAAGTTCCGCCGAGCGCTATGCACTAAGCCGCGCAAACAGGCACTTTGCGCTCTAAAACTGGCTTTTTCTTGAAAGTCCAACTTTGCTCGTACGATCAGCTGTTTGCACTGAATCCTGCCCTTCTGCGGGACTCACTAAGCAACGCAAACTGATCGTACGTGAAAGTTGCGCTGAATAAAGCTCACCAGATAAAGGCAGGTGATAAAAAAAGCTGGACTTAGAAAAAATTCTTTGTTTACCTTTTTGCAGGCGCAAAACCAACAACAGGCCGGCGGGTGTCCCCGGCTGACCCCGCAGGGGTCCCCGAGGGAGGCCGGGTGTCACGCGGGTGTCCCCAGCTGACCCCGCGACCGTCCCTAACACATACAGTACAATAATGTGCAAAATAACTATTATCCAGATATGGATAATAGATTATTTGCCCATTATTAAACACTGCATTAGCATACCTAAATAAAGTCAATAAAAACAGTAGCCAGCTAATCCAATGAATACAAGCAGTAACAACATCAACAATTATTTAATTAAACCATTAACCAATGAAACCAACTAATTCCTAAACCAACTCAAAATGAATAGTAACACTAACCAATCAAACCAATTAATTACAACAAAATTAATTAATGTAAACATTAAAAGACAAATAAATACATTCAAACAATCTCTGAAAGAACCATAAAACGCATTAGCCAACATAATACAACATTAACTACAAACGAACACCAATCGCAAACATTTTATTACATTAAGCATGAAAAAAACAAACAATGACATCCACCTAAGAAACTGATATTAAAAAAACCAACAGCAATACCAAGCCAGAAATGCCCCCCAAATATTGTCATAACAATGTATTAATCTGTACCGTAAAGTGGTACAGATTAATATATTATCAGTCAATGTGCCTCCCCCAAAAAATCAACTAACCGTTATACGGCGTCTCGCGCAATGTCAAATTACATAATGTCGCATTGCCATAGTAATGAGATGTCATGCAACATCATGTTGGGCATCATTTGATGCAGCTATTCGTAAGAAGGAGGCTGGCAGCAAGGAGGCGGCTGACACAGTTAAGTGCCTATGGGCGGCGTATCTTCAAATCAGTCAATGCGAATAATGAATTTCTAGTGGTAAAGAATACAGACAACGGTGGGGCTGTGCTGGTCCTTGACAGGGCTCACTACAAACAAGAAGCCCTCAGACAATTGAGTAACCACTCATCCTAAACTAGGTTAAGATCTAACCGAAACAATATGCTTCTCAATGAATGAACTCAGGGGTGTGCAAACTGGGGGGAGGTTTTCCATGGGGGGGTCCGGTTGTTACAGAGGCCTGCACCTTCCGGAAGGCATTTAAATGAAATTCTGGTTTACCACATGAGGCCTCTTTAAATTCCCTTACCTTGGCTTGGGCAACGTATTGCAATGGCAACCCGGCCTCAAATAATGCCATGGGGTCACCTGACGTCGCGTTGCTGTGGTAACGTGATGTCACATGACCCCGCAGCATCATTTGCCACAGGGAGGAGCGCATGCAGGGGGGAGAGCAGGCAGGGGGCGCAGACTGATGCCGACCGAGACCTCTACCATAATGCAATAGGTAAATTGTGCAATTGTATTGTATTGTATTGTATGTCTTTATTTATATAGCGCCATTAATATACATAGCGCTTCACAGTAGTAATACATGTGGTAATCGAATAAATAACAGATAATATAAATAACAGATCATGAGAATAAGTGCTTTAGACAAACATAACATTAAGGAAGAGGAGTCCCTGCCCCGAGGAGCTTACAATCTAATTGGTAGGTAGGGAGAACGTACAGAGACAGGAGGAGGGAGTTCTGGTAAGTGCGTCTGCAGGGGGCCAAGCTTTATGTATCATGTGTTCAGAATGTTCACAGTGCTATTCGTATGCTTTTTAAGCAAGTGTGTCTTAAGGTGGGTCTTAAAGGTGTATAGAGAGGGTGCTAGTCGGGTACTGAGGGGAAGGGCATTCCAGAGGTGTGGGGCAGTCAGTGAAAAAGGTTTAAGGCGGGAGAGGGCTTTAGATAAAAAGGGGGTAGAAAGAAGACATCCTTGAGCAGAACGCAAGAGTCGGGATGGTGCATAGCGAGAAATTAGGGCTGAGATGTAAGGAGGGGCAGAAGAGTGTAAAGCTTTAAAAGTGAGGAGAAGAATGGAGTGTGAGATGTGGGATTGATTGGAAGCCAGGAGAGGGATTTCAGGAGGGGAGATGCTGAGACAGATCTAGGAAAGAGTAGAGTGATTCTGGCAGCAGCATTTAGGATAGATTGTAGGGGAGACAGGTGAGCGGCAGGAAGGCCGGACAGCAGGAGGTTACAGTAATCAAGACGGGAGAGAATGAGGGCCTGAGTCAGAGTTTTAGCAGTCGAGCAACAGAGGAAAGGGCGTATCTTTGTTATATTGCGGAGGAAAAAGCGACAAGTTTTAGAAATGTTTTGAATGTGAGGGGCGAATGTGAGAGAGGAGTCGAGTGTGACCCCTAGGCAGCGTGCTTGGGCTACTGGGTGGATGATCGTAGTTCCAACAGTAATGTGGAAGGAGGTAGTAGGGCCAGGTTTGGGAGGTAGTATGAGGAGCTCTGTTTTAGCCATGTTGAGTTTAAGGCGATGGAGGGCCATCCAGGATGATATAGCAGAGAGACATTCAGAAACTTTAGTCTGTACAGAAGGTGTAAGGTCAGGGGTAGAAAAGTAAATTTGTGTGTCATCAGCATAGAGGTGATATTTAAACCCAAAAGATGTTATTAGGTCACCTAGAGAGAGTGCGTACAGAGAAAAGAGAAGAGGTCCCAGGACAGTGCAATATAAAAACAATTATAGGCTAAAGCAGTAAAATTCAGGGTATTATGGAAAACCCTGCTCTCTGATTCCAGGCATTATCCAATCAGTAATGCCCGGAATTTTAGCAGCTTGCAAAGTGTAATTTTCAATCTGTTTATTTCCAGCCAATCAGCTTTCACAACAGCTGAGACAGGGCAGGGGATTGGTCAGAATGAAGTAACAGCTCTGAGACAGGGCAGGGGATTGGTCAGGAAGTATCAGCCACGGGTTGACTCCTCCCCTCCTGAGCTGACTGAAATTTTCTGAGCAGATTCAGGTGAATTGGGGGGAGTCTGCAACGTTTAGTAAGTGGCTGCATTTTTTATTGTGTGTGTGTGTGTCAGTAGCAGTAGCAGTGTTTATGGGTATAGCAGCAGCTGTGTGTGTGTGTTGTGCAGTTGTATGTTTGTGTAGCAGCAGTTTGTGTGTGTGTTGTGTGTGTAGAGCGGCTGTGTTGTGTGTGTAGAGCTGATTTGTGTGTGTGTGTGTGTGTGTGTGACGGTAGGGGGTAACCAGGCTACATAATAAAGGTTAAGGCCTCTGGTTACCCCTGAAACCGTGGGGTTCCTGGTAGCTACATAAGCACCATAAGCCAGGGAACAGGGATAATACATGTAGAAAATAAAGCGACCCCTGCTTTTTTCTGTTTTCATGTTCCCTTGGCCCTAGAATTGTAGAATCTCAGTCCAGGACGTCCTGAACAAAGTTCCAATCAGGGTAAGCCCTTGCAAGCGGGTGCTCTGCACATAGGAAAGGATGTGTGTGTTTTGCCAAGGTTGGATACTGAGGTGCTACTCGGTAACGACCTGGGACACCTAATCTGCTCTTTTGAACCAGAAGATGCTCCTGTGGCTGCAGTCACAAGGAGGCAAAGCTGGAACTTTCCCAGGCAGGGGAGCCTTTGGTACCACTGAGGAGATCACCGTTCCCCTGCATTTGGGACCACCGATTACTGTGGTTCTTATGGAGACCGACCAGGTAAGCCAGACCGAGTCTGTACTGTGTTCAGACCTCCCTACCAATGCCCCTGTTTCCCCACCCCCTGGCTTAGTGGCTGAGGATGATTGGCAGGAGCTAGCTACATGGTTCAGAGAAGTAGTGCGGTCCTATCCCAGCTTAGAGGGCATGAGACTTCGGGCATCCGAGTCTGCCTGTGAGGATGGGTCAGATCGGTATCTCTGGTACAGTGGGCCCTTGTACCGGAAGCAAGCTCCTGGTGCTCCAGATAGGGTATGGATTTGTATGAGACAATTAGTGGTACCAGGGAGTATAGGCAGCAGTTGTTGCAGGTAGTCCACTCCATCCCACTAGCAGGATATCAGGGGGTCACCCGCACTAGATCCCAGCTACTGCTGCGTTTCTACTGGCCGGGGGCATCGCGGGCAGTGGCAGATTTTTGTCGCTCCTGTGATGCCTGCCAGCGGGTAGGCAAGTCAGGTTACCGTGTGAGGGTCCCCCTGAAACCACAAGTGGTGATAGGGGAACCTTTCCAGATGGTAACAGTATATTTTGTGGGACCCCTTCTGGTCACTAGCTGGACCGGGAAGCATCACATCCTCATGGTGGTCGACTTTGCAATCCGATACCCTGAGGCTGCGGAACTGTCTTCCATCGAAGCTAAGAAGGTGGCAGTAGCTCTGATAGGGATTTTCGCTAGGGTAGGTTTCCCTATCGAGATTCTAACCAATCAGGGGATGCAATTCATGTCTGAATTGCTCCACTGTCTCTGGGAGGCGTGTGAGGTGACAACCCTCCGCACGACCCCTTACCACCCCCAGACAAACGGACTGTGTGAGCATTTCAATTGTACCCTGAAGCAGAGGCTGCGAACCTATGTAGAAGCTGAAAAGGGAGACTGGGAGGCTCATTTACAGCATTTGATGTTTGCCTTCTGAGAGGTACCGCAAGAATCCACCGGGTTCTCACTCTTTGAGCTTCTAAACGGTCGCAGGGTCCATAGACCGCTTGACCTGTTCCATGAGGGATGGGAAGGGGAGGTTTACTACTAATGATGCTTCTGTGCTACAGTATGTAGTAACTCTCAGAGACCGTGTAGACTGACTCATAGGGTTAGCACAGGCTAACCTCAGGGATTCTGAGACCAAGCAGAAGACTTGGTATGATCAAAATGCCTGTAATAGAGTTCATCCCTGGGCAGCAAGTGCTTGTTCTGAAGCCCACTCAGCAGAACAAACTCCTGGCTGCCTGGGTTGGGCCTTATTCGGTTCTCCGGTGGATGAAAGAGTGCAAATATGTTGTACAATTAGATCAGGAGACAGGGAGAAATAGGACCTATCACATTAATATGTTGAAGCAGTATTTCCAGAGTGCTGAATCATGCTGGCTATCTGTAGCCCAGCGATGGAGGACCCGCGAGCTCAGCAATTCCCGACCTCCTAAGGGAAGCTAGGATGGGGGGCACAGTAGGGCAGGTTGGGATAGGTCCCCAGCTTAAGGCACCCCAGCAGGTGCAGGCACGAGCTTGTAGGCACGAGCTATGAAGATCAGTACCAGGACCTGTTCATGGATAAGCTGGGCAGGACCCATATCACTGATAACCCAGTCCACACAGGGGATCAGAGCATAAGAATGCTTATTGTGTATCAGCAGAGGGGAAGAGGAGTGTAGAAGAGATGCTGGCCCAAGGGGTAATTGTACCATTCCAGAGTCCTTGGGCTTCACTGGAAGTCCTGGTACCTAAGAAGGACGAGACCACTCAGTTCTGTGTGGACTACCGGCAGCTCAATGCTCAGATGGTGTTTGATGCCTATCCCATGCCCTGCATTGATGAGATGCTAGATGAGATCCCGGGGGCAAGGTATCTGACTACCATGGATTTGTCCAGGGGGTACTGGCAAATCCCACTGACCTAGGAGGCACTGGAGAAGTAAGCTTTCATCACTATGAGGGGCTTATATGAATTTCTAGTTATGCCATTTGGGGTAAAGAATGCCCTGGCTACCTTCCAACGCCTGGTCAATAGGTTACTGGAAGGGATGCAAGGTTTCGCACGGTCATACCTGGATGACATAGCTGTATTTTGCAATTCCTGGGAATCCCATTTAGTGCATGTAGCCGCAGTGCTGAAAAGGATAGGAGAAGCAGGGCTGACACTCAAACCATCCAAGTGTCTAGTCGGGATGCAGAGGTACTATACCTCGGACACAGAGTAGGAGGGGGGCATCTCAAGCCAGAGCCAGCTAAGTTAGATGCAATTCTTGAGTGGCCAGTGCCTCGAACAAAGAAGCAGGTTATGGCTTTCTTAGGCATTGCTGGCTAATATATAAAGTTTGTTCTCCAGTACAGCGCCCTGGCCAAACCCTTGACTGACCTGACCCAGAAGAAACTATTGATTCTGGTTACCTGGTTTCCCACTTGTGCGGAGGCATTCCAGGCTCTGAAGTCTGCCCTGGCTAGCGCTCCCATCCTGGTAGCTCCTGACTACAGCAAGAGGTTCTTGGTGCAGACCGATGCCTCGACTTTGTTACGCCGGTGCTGCCCGCAGACCAGACCCTTCCCTTATACTGAGGTGGGGACGTATATATGCATGCAACTGCAGCAGAGGGAGCGTGTCCGGAGTGTGGTGTTTTGGCGTTGCCAAGCCAGGTGAAAAGAAGGTGGTAGACTGGTGAAAGAGGCACTTCTCCATCTTGGCAAACAAGCGGTTCTCTCAGAGGCGGGAGAGCACAAACTTCGTATGGATAACATGGTCCTGTAGATTCTTGGAAAAAATAAGAATGTCGTCCAGGTAAACAATTACAAAACGGTTAAGGACATCCCGAAAAATGTCATTGATAAAGTCCTGAAAGACCGCTGGAGCGTTGCATAAGCCGAAGGGCATCACAAGATATTCGTAGTGGCTGCTACGGGTGTTAAAGGCGGTCTTCCACTCGTCACCCTCCCGGATGCGAATGAGATTATATGCACTGCGAAGATCGAGCTTGGAAAACAGGTAAGCAACTTGAAGTCTGTTGAAGAGTTCAGAGATGAGTGGGAGTGGGTAGCGGTTCTTCACCATAATGCGGTTTAGTCCCCAATAGTCTATACACGGTCTGAGAGTACCGTCTTTCTTTTTAACGACAAAGAATCCAGCCCCCGTGGGCGAATTGGAGTGCTGTTTGAAGCCTCGCTTCAAGTTCTTGCGAATATATTCTTCCATGGCTTCCGTCTCAGGCAGAGAGAGGGGGTAGGATTTAGACTTGGGCAATGTGTATCCAGGTACCAAGTCTATCGGACAATCGTATGATCGATGTGGAGGTAGTAGCTCGGATTGAGTTTTGCTGAAGACATCCAGAAAATCTGCGTACGGGACAGGTAGACCTCCCTTAGGGTTGGATGTATTAGCCAGCAGTTGAGGCGGAAGTAGAGCTGGTGGGGAAGACTCCTCTGATCTCGACCTCCAGACAATGGGATCTTGGGATGTCCAATTGATGTGCGGGTTATGTTTCTGCAACCAAGGTAAACCAAGGGTGACCGGTGTTCCAGGAGCATGGATTACATCAAAGACCAGGGTCTCCTTGTGGGAATGAGAAGAAAGGGTGAGGGGGCAAGTCTCCAAGGAGATATATGCCGGGGTGAGCGGAAGGTCGTCAATCCCGACCAAGGCAACGGGAGACTTCTTCCTAACGAGTGGAATCTGGCTCTGTTCAGAGAAGGTCTCGTCCACGAAATTTCCTCCTGCGCCGGAATCGATAAATGCCGCTGTGGAGGTGCGGAAGGTAGGACCAGAGAGGGAGATGGAATGGTCAATTTCTTGGGAAGTTCCTTCCTGGAAAGGGGACAAGCAGATTTTGCACCCAGGGAGGGCCCCTTCGTACTCACTGGGCTTGGTTGTTTCCCAGACATATTGGACATTCACGGACCAGATGCTCGGAGGATCCGCAGTAGTAACATGAGCCACCGGCTTGGCAAAACTGTTGCATCGGTGCCCGGGAACGCTGGACTCCAAGTTGCATTGGCTCCGGAGCCTCCAGAGCGGGGAGCGGGGAGATGGCAGGTCCCGTGGTAGAAGAGAACCTGGAAAAGGGTCACGAAAAGGCATGAACTGGGGGTGTTGGCCTTCAGCACGGCGTACCTGAAGACGTTGATCCACTCGAGTGGCCTGGGAGATGAGTTCTTCCAGAAGTCCTGGCCTGGGTTGTGAGGCGAGTTCGTCCTTCAAGGAATTCGTTAATCCACGCCAGAAGACTGAGACTAAGGCCTCCTGGTCCCATCGTGTCTCGACCGCTATGGTCCAGGCGTACTGGGCCACGGCCCGACGTCCCTGTGAAAGCTGAAGCAAAGAGTCAGAGGCAGTTTCTTAGTGTGCGGGGGTATCAAAAACCTGTCAAAAGTCTCGTCTAAAGGCAGCGTAATCTCGGGTGCTTTCGGGACGTAGTTCCCAGATCTGGGAGGCCCATGCCAGCGCTGTAAACATATGCCACCTTCTTACGTCCAGTGGAATACTGCTGTGGGGCCATCTCAAACTGGATCTCGCATTGATTGAGTAATCCACGACAGGCGTACGGATCCCCCGCGTACGGCTTGGGTGCCGGAATCTTCGGGCCCGTAGATGTGGCGGGCACCGGTTCTACCTGCGCCAGAGGTGCGGCCACAGGTGGTGCCTGAAATGAAAGTTCCTGTACCTGTTGAGTGAGGAGAGCCATCTGATCAGTTAAGGCCTGGATTTGTTGATACATGGTCGTCATCATAGAGGCCAGATCAGACTGGTCTGTGTCTTGTGGGCTCAACATAATGTTACGCCGGTGCTGCCCGCAGACCAAACCCGTCCCTTATACTGAGGTGGGGACATATATATGCACGCACCCCCAGCAAAAGGAGCGTGTCCGGAGTGGGGTGTTTTGGCGTTGCCAGGCCAGGTGAAAATAGCTGTAGCAATACTTGCCGGTACCGGTATAAGAAGAGACGTCGTGTAGCCGTTAGCCAAGGTCAGGGAGAGGAGATATCCGGAAGGTCGGTGTCCAAGCTGAGGTCGAGGGGCGTGAGAAGCAGCGAGGTCAAGTGAGAGCCGGCGTCCAGAGCAAGAGAGTGAAGTCCGCCAAGCCGGGTCATAACCTGAATAACGAGAAGAGAGAGAGAGCCAGCATAGACATCCGCTAGAAGAAACTATGTTGAGCGATGTGGGAATGGCAAGACAGGCATTAAATAGTGCGGCTGGTGAATAGGCAGAGGGGGCAGACCTGGAGGAGTGCATGGATCTGTCCTGGATAGGCTGCCTTGAGGAAGATGCAGATGAGCAGCTTTGAGGCATAATTGCTGCCTGTGTGTGAGCTGGGGGCGTGGCTTCACTGCAGGAGCAGTGAATAAATTAACTTGCTCCGGCGCGCGCTCCTTAACGAGGGGGAGCGCGCCCGTGAGACATTGCAGTCGCCGGAGCCCCAGCTGCCCGCGGAACAGCTGCCGCCCTCCTGGGATGAAGGGGGAGTCCCTCAACCACGGAGCCCGGATGGGGCCAGCGAGGGGGGTATCCCGCGGCAGCGGGCACAATGAGAGGTAAGGGGGGTCATGCTGCGACCGCCGTGATCCCCGAATCCTCACAGACTTATGGTGTCGGTGCTGTACTAAGCCAGGTAGGCGAGGATGGGGAAGAGCACCCAATTGTCTACCTGAGCTGCAAACTGTTGCCTCGGGACGTGGCTTATGCCACCATTGAGAAAAAGTGCCTAGCAATCGTATGGGCACTGAAAAAGCTCCAGCCCTACCTGTATGGTAGAGCTTTTATGGCGATCACTGATCATAATCCCCTCAGCTGGTTACAGATGGAGAATGGCAAACGTCTGCACTGGAGTCTTGCCCAGCAGGAATTTGACTTTACTATCCAGCACAAGAAGGGCAGTGAGCATGGCAATGCAGATGGACTCTCCCGACAGGACATGGACAGGACATGGACACAACTGTTAGAAATTGATTAACACACACATTCCCAGCAAGCGTGTGTTGGTGTATGAGCTAGTTTCCGCTACTGGGGAGCCTAGGGTGCTATATCTCGCGGTGCAGCGCCTCCACCTATGATGATCCCAGCATAAGCGGAATTATTCCTCATAGGAAACAATATACTCAGCAATAAACAATATCACACCAGATATTATATAACTCATATCTGATATTATGTCTCATCTTTACTGTGGTCCCACAGTATGGCAAATAATACAGTACACACAATACAATAATGTAACAACAATGATAGTTGTCCCCGAAAGTACTGGGGTGCCCTGGGCACCTGGAACCCTGATGTCCGCAGAACAAATCCCACCCCAAAGTGTGTGAAGGTAACGCTATCCTCCCTGAAGTGTGGTGGTGCACGGTGGTACCTTCCTGGCTACGACCAGGGAATTAGGGGGATCCTCTGTTAGAAGAGCCCCATCTGTGGTCCCAAGATGCGAGGTCAGCAAAACTCCCCTCACGCCTTACAGGTGGTGGTCCCGTGCGATCTTGTCCGAAGACCCCAGGTCACCTCGTGGACGTCCAGAAGCGCAGTGATGAATTGTGTCAGCACTATTGGGAGGGTCCCTATCTAGGGCCTTCCCTGCAACACTCAACTCAGGAGTAAACGGGCCTAAGGACAAATTTCTTGTCTAGTCCAGGGGCTTACTTGGTCCCTGGACACGTCTGTCCTCTTCGGCTGGCTCCTTGACGACTGACCATGCTTCCACTGCCCCGGGAAGGATATCGATTTCTCGCAAAATGGCTGTGCGTACCTCATTGGCTGGGATGGCCCATGTGACTTATCCCCACCCGGGGCTTCTGGGACTTGTAGTCCCACTTAGTTACATGCAGGGCCATTCCAAGATAGCTGCCACAACTTTCCCCAGATCCGACGGAGGCCTCGAGGCTCACCCGGGGGACACAGGGCAGCTCCCCCTCACCCAGGCCAGTAGGGCACCCCCTGCATGTAATTAAAGTAGTAGACCCACTTCTCAAAGAACTTTGCAAATTCAATTATAAAGTTTTATTTTTAACAGTGATTGGGTTTCATCATACTAATTTTACTAAAAGTAGAAGTAATTTAAGTGCAAAATAATTATTTGACCCAGTATGTGTCATGTGGGATTGAATATCTATAGTATAAGAATAAACAGTTTTCTTTATTAGAAAAGGCTTAGGCCCAGGATAACTGTACTAAAATGTTGTTCCATAAAACAGGTTTTGGTGCAGGACACCTTGCTGCTCATTCACGTGAAAATGGAGTGAAGTGTATTTTTGCTCTGGAAGGTTTTTTTATGGCATAGCACTGCTTAGTAAATATGACACTTAATAGCCTCACACTGGGGGGCCTGTAGAGTAGGGCATTTGAAGCCTATTCAGCACTAGGAATATGCATGATGGTCCTCTGCAGCTTCTGCCTACAATAAATGTGTACTCACTTTCTGAGCAGTAAATATACCAAAGATTGATAGTTTGGCATAAGGCGTTTTCAGAGATGCAGCAAAGATCTTGCTCTCAGTCCTCTCTCCTCTCTCTCATATTTGTACCCCTTTGTTGTTGCAGGCGACTTCCCTCAAAATGGGCACGACCCTGACTTACATCATGAAGAAAAAACAGCACAACACGGAGAATCTAAGAAGAATACAAAAAAGTATGTCTTCTTTTAAACAGACTGCAAATATCCCAGCAGTTCATAGAAGCAAGTGTTAAAATAACCCAGCTGAGCAATGGGTTAGGTTTAGTGTTGGATTATAAATGTAATAAATACCCTTCACTTTAGCACAGCTGCATTCACGGCTATGCAAAGAGTGCCATTATTCCTGAATGTAACTTATGCAAAAGTTAAATTAAATTGTGGCACTTAAAAAAAAAAAAAAAAGCTTGTCAACAACGTTTTTCTCAGAAACTAGTTTGGTCAGCAGTTTTGAGCCTTTTTCATTTTAACAGATTATAGGAGATGGGAGAATGATCTATAAAGCATGTGGAGAGATACCAGGGAAATTAACCTTTTTCTATATTCATTTTATCTGACTATCAGCGTATTCCAGGTACAGATGTATCAGACGTTAATGTTTGCCATGGAGCGGAACACAGATCGCGCCTCTGGGAGGAGGCACCATGGTGTCTGCATTAGCTGCTCAGAAAAAAGGGGCGGGACTAATGCATTATTGTATCTCTCCACGTGCTGTGTTCCAGGAGGGATATACAGTTGTAGCAGATGTTTTTGTACCCTTAATGCAATGCATTGGCACTTTATTTATGACAAGAAATACCGCTGCTCCTGTGAAAACAATGATAATCATGAGTTTTCTCTTTAACACAAGTTATTTATTGCGGGGACCGGAGAGAATGATTTCTTCCACCTCTGTAAGTCAATACTAAATGTGACGCTCTCTCATTCAATTCAATCCACATTTTCAAATTCTGATTTGATGTTGTCAATTATGCGGAACAGTTTGAGAGGCGCGTGTTTAAGGCGCTATAACACAACTTAGAGGCCATAGAAAAGTAACTGGAGCAGCAGCAAATCGGCAGTAATGAAGATGGTGAACCCCGAGGTCAGATTGAAAAGGCTTTAATGGTGCAAGTAAATAGACGGCAGGTCCATAATCTCCTTCCTTATTGGGGGATCAACATCAGAGGTCAGATGTCAGCTTTCCTTACCTCTGAATCCCCATGTACACGCTGGCGCCCTCCGCACTGTCAACTCCCTCACAGCAACACAAAAACATACACAGATAGACAGCATTTCTTTAATGTATGTGAATATTGATCATTATGTATTGTTGTTAACAATTGCATTGTATATGGGGTGTACAGTGACTTGCTCTTGCTTATATCACTAATATAAGAATATATATATAAAATACATTTTTCTTCACACAGGATATATTATTAATATAACCTAGTGTTAATCAGACAAGGTTATGAATCAAATCATATATAACCTTGGATTTAAAATACTTGCCTACACGTAGTTAATATGCTATAACAGGCACAAGAGTTGAAGATAGTTATCTATGAGCAGCACCTGACTCTCTATGTATAACAACAAAGATGTGATGTATTAATTCTCTTTTCTCTACATGTTAATTATTATATTACATACAATACTATGCAGATTTCAATTATGCAATGCAATTGCTATTCAGACTTCATCTACTAATTCAGGTGTGATAAATCTATCTAATTAGCATGTGGGAGGTTTAAGTAGCTCCCTCCCACTGCCTATGTCATACTCCTTGAGAAAGGGCAATTCATGCCCGAAACGCGTGGGAGGAGGCTCTTCTATTTTTGTTTGTTCTGAGTGTTCCGTTTTTTAATGTAACTTCAATAAAGCACTGCTTTTAACTTTTACCTGGTAAGTCCCAGTAATTTGGAGCGGCTGCTGCATCGATCATTCATCTCCTTCCATCTCCCCCAGGTAGTCTGAAATTAGGACACATGCATCTGAGGAATTGTCGCCCATAAACGGGCAGAGAATAGTTTGTGAGGCCTAATTCTGACATGGTCTTTGCTCAGAGGTAGATGAGGTTGAGCAATTGCCCCCAATAAACCTGCTATTGTGCCTTAACCCCTTCATTGCCTTAGCGACTATCCGCTAAGGTAACAAAGCTGCTTTAATGTAAATTTTGTGTGGGAGCAGGGTATCTCCTGAGCTGAACCGCATTGATTTTTGCCTCAGGGACTCCCTGCTTCTTGAGTTACAGGCCCCAGTATGGGGCATCATGTGCCGGTTTCGCTCCATTTTTAAATCGTCCGTGTCATGTGACCGTAGGATTTAAATACTGGAGGAGATACCGGCACCCCATACTGGGGCCTGCAACTGGGGAAGCATGGTGTCCCCGAGGCTGAAATCAATACGGTTCATCTCAGGAGATCCCCTGCTCTTAATAAAAAATAAATTAAAGCTGCTTCATTATCATAGTGGATAGCCGCTACGGTAATGAATTTTTTGTCATTGTTATTGGGGTTTTGATATTGGTGTACATGAGCAGGGGGGTCTACTGAGCTGATCCACATTGGTATCAGCCTCGGGGACCCCCTACTTCCTGAGATTCAAGCTCCGTTATGGGGTACCGGTATCCCAGTGCAGGATTTAAATCCCCCGATCACGTGACGCGGGAGATTTATAAAGCACAGGGGATACCGGGGCCTGTATCTCGGGAAATGGGAGGTCTCTGAGGCTGAAACCAATGTAGTTTAGCTCAGGAAACCCCCTGCTTATGTACAATATTATTCAAATCAATATTTTTAGTGCACAATCTCCTGTAAGAGCCATGCATTGAGACGCGCCATCTCCATGCAGCTCCTACAGGCTATCGCGCTATAGATTTTATAGCATGATAGCACTGATACAAAAAACAGGTCGCATAATAGTGCATTTTTTTATCGGACTTCTTAGTGAATCACGCTTTTGGCTTCATGTCTTATAGCACGATAAAGAAATGCTTTGTCGGACGCAAAAGCACTGATTTTATCACTGCTTTGTGAATAAGCCCATATATGTACTTGACCAAATATTACATTTGTTATATTTTAATACTGATCCCAGCATAAGGAGCGTGTCTGGAGTGTGGTGTTTTGGCGTTGCCAGGCCAGGTGGGAATAGCTGTAGCAATACTTGCTGATACCGATAAAAGAAGAGAAGTAGTCGTTGCCGTTAACCAAGGTCAGGGAGAGGAGAGATCCGGAAGGTCGGGGTCCAAGCTGAGATCGGGGGACATGAGAAGCAGCGAGGTCAAGAGGGAGCAGGGGGTCGAGTACCAGAGAGTGTAGTCCGCCAAGCCGTGTCGAAACCTGAATAAGCGAAGACAAAAGAGAGCCAGAATAGACATCCACCAAGAGATTGTCGAGCAATGTGACAGAGGTAAGACAGGTCCTATATACTGTGGCTGACCAATAGGAATCGGAGGCAGGCCTGGAGGAGCACGCGGAGCTGTCCTGGATTGGTTCCTATGGTAGGCAGCCAGGTGGGAAGCTTTGGGGTTAAGTTGTAGTCAGCGCGTGGGTGGAGGGCATGGCTTCACTGCAAGAGCAGTGAATAAATTATCTTGGTCCGGCGCGCGCTCCGTAATGAGGGGAGGCGCGTGCGCAGAGGCAATGGCAGCCGCATGAGCACCAGCTTCCCGCAGAGCAGCGACCGCCCACCGGGGACAACGGGGAAGCCCCTCAACCACGGGGGCCGGTCGGGAGTGGCGAGGAAGGAGCCCCACAGTAGTGGGAGCAAAAAAAGGTAAGGGGAGGTCACACTGCGACCGCCGTGACCTCTGAATCCTCACAGTACCCCCCCCCTTCAGGGTCGGCCTCAAGACGATCCTTCCATGGTTTGGATGGAAACTTTTTCTGGAAGCGTTTGAGAAGTCCTGGTTCGTGAATGTCTTTAAGAGGTACCCAAGACCTTTCTTCAGGTCTAAAGCCCTTCCAATGGACCAAGAAATGAACCTTACCTCTCGAGAGACGAGAATCTAGTATAGCTTGGACCTCATACTCTTCGTTGCCCTGTATGATCACTGGATCTGGTTTAAGAGTGTGGTCCGGAAACATGGCACTGGAGATGAACGGCTTGAGAAGTGATGTGTGAAAAACATTAGGAATTCTCATGCTTTGAGGTGATTGAAGGCGGAAGGCCACTGGGTTTACCTGCTCTATGATAGGAAATGGGCCCAGATACCAAGGTGCCAATTTAGGGGAAGGGTTTTGAGGTGGATGTTCTTGGTAGACAACCAAACCTTATCCCCTGGCTTGTAATTGGGTGCAGGTCGGTGACGACGGTCAGCCTGAATTTTCAAAGTCAGGGAGGCCTTTTGAAGTGCCGATTGAATTCTAGCCCAAGAGTCCTGTAGGAGGGAGATGTGTACATCCACGGCTGGTACTCCAGAGGAGATATTGGAAATAGGCAGGCGAACCGGGTGAAATCCGTAATTAATAAAGAAAGGCGTCTCACGGGTGTATTCATTCCTGGAGGAATTAAAGGCATACTCAGCCCAGGGAAGTAATTTCGCCCAGTCATCCTGGGAGTCAGAGACGAAGCACCTTAAATACTTCTCAAGAGATTGATTAACCCTCTCGGTCTGCCCATTAGATTGAGGGTGATATCCAGAAGAAAAAGAAGAAATGCCCAGTCTTCTGGTGAAGGTCCTCCAGAATCTGGAAACAAATTGAGAGCCTCTGTTCGATACGATCGATGTTGGAATGCCATGTATTCGGAAAATCTCTTTGGAGAAAATATCGGCTAGGGCGGGTGAGGAGGGTAATACTTTGAGAGGAACGAAATGTGCCATCTTGGTAAACCGATCAACCACTACTAGAATGGTACTAAACAAAAAAAAATTGGTGTAAGTAGCGCTAAAAATCAAGTGCAGTGACTATTACTATAAATTGTAATGTGACAGTGCAAAATATTAATATTAATATTATAAAGTGATAAACAGGCTGCCAGGTGACACCAACTCCAGGACACAGTTGAAAAACAAAACAAATATAAACATACACCCGGCGCCAATTAATCCAAGGTGAAATTATGTCCAGCAATGAAATAGTCCCTGGATTGTAGATAGCTGCAGGAGTTCCTCACAGCTTCACTTCAATTAGTAGAACTCCGTGGACATAATGCATGGATGAAAAACAAAGAACAGATCATTGTGCAGTATTAACTCTAAAAATACAAGACTAACAAGACAAGACAAACAACACATATACAAGCAAGGCTGACATTCCTAAAAAATGTATTTATTTAATCACAGTATAATAAGAGGTAGCCAACGTGGGATCCGGTGGTAAAACCGGAATCCTACTTACAGGACTGCCAAAGTACATAGCAGGGGTGCAGGGGTGTGCGGTGACCGGCCAGCTCCGTCGGTTCTTCAACCTCCAGCGCTCTCCTTCCGCTCCGTGTCCGGAAGCGCGTCACACCGCGCCTTGTCGGCCCTCGTGAGCTCCTGGAGATGTCTGTTAGGCTGGATCCGGAAATACGCCAACAGGGGGCGGGTGGAATCGCCAAAAATCCTCTATCTGCTCCAACCGGCTCACGCAGTGCTTGTCAGTCCCAGCTACTCTCAAATGACAAATCGGCCCAACGCGTTTCGTGCGCATGCGCACTTCTTCAGGGGTTTTGGATACTGGACAAGAATACTTAAATACTGACACAACAGTTTTCTATTGGATGTTAAACCTAGCCCATAATTGGTCAAAGTTTCTGTCAGTCATGTCCTTTGAAAACAGACGCCTCACTATACAAACAAAACTAACAATGACAACAAACCTAATATATACTATACTGCAGTAGAAGATGTTAACTACTTGAATAAGCACAAATTAAAAACTAGACACAACATATCAATCTAACAAATATTTGCACATTAAAAAATAAAAATAAATATAAATATAAGATTAAAAATATAAATAAATAATTTAATTCTAATATAAGACACAATTAATTTCATTTTAAAAATGCTCCAGGTCAAATCAATGTTTAAGGCCATTCGGAGAGAGGGTTTTCACTCATAGATCCAGTATGACTCCTCTACTGATCTGATTGAGCTTATCACCCCCCTCCAACTGACCTGCACCTTTTCAATGGCCTTGCACTTGAGCCCAACCGATTTTTATTGTGATGAATTAAAAAATGATGTGAACACTATGTGTAATGATACCTCTCTTTATATTATATATGTGCTCATATACTCTTCTCTGATAGCACCTCCCTGTTCGGCCTACATATTGGAGGCCGCGGGGCACTCGAGTAGATAAATCACGAATGAAGTGTGACAATTAATTTGAGACTTGATGTTATACATTTTTAAGTCACATTGGATCTAAATGTTGTAGCATTATCACTATAAGAACAGCGGTACACCTGGTACATTTAAAAAACCTTTTATTCGCATTCGCTGATATAGAAGCACCATGATCCAGGGGCAACTAGGTGCCAACCTTGATTTTAAATTCGATGCTTTGGTGAAAATGATTTTGGGTTTAACTGGAGACACTGTCTAACGTGTTATCACACAGAAGAATAGGCCAATGCTTATTTATAATTTGCCTGATCTTAGGGCCATCTCTTATTTGTGTTACAAGGCCAAACCACCATTAAATTCACTCTCTCTTGCTGATTTTTTATATTCTAGAAGACTATTTCTATCTATCCGATCTACCTGTCGGGATGCTTCTGAAAGCAGTTTTTCTGAATACTTTCTAGCTTTAAATTTAGTTTTTAACTCTCTCGCCTGAATAGCATACTCCTCCTGATTGGAGCAGTTGCGTTTCAGGCGTGTGAGTTGTCCCTTAGGGATATTACGAATCCAACTTGGATCGTGCTGGCTGTCTGCTCTTAAATAATTATTCGCCTGTACGGATTTGAAGAACGTCTTGGTCTGAACTGTATTATTCTCAGCTGTGATTATGAGGTCTAAAAATTCTATGTGATGTTGATTGTGATTAAATGTGAATAAAAGATCCCTGTCATTACTGTTTAAATACACAAAAAATTGTTCTAACTGTTCTGCACTACCGGACCAGACAAAAATCACGTCATCTATGAAACGGCGCCAGAGCACCAGGTGTGCCCCAAGGGGACAGTTGTTCCAAATAAAATCTTCTTCCCAACTGTCCATAAATAGGTTGGCATAACTTGGGGCAAACCTGGTGCCCATCGCCGTTCCACACACCTGTAAATAATATTGTGAGTTAAACTGAAAATAATTATGAGTTAAAATAAAACGTATGCTATCTAGCAGGAATGACTTGCGGACAGTTGAAATGGTAGTGTCTGACTCCAACATGCGTGATACTGCTTGACACCCTTTGAGATGGTTAATAGTGGTGTAGAGAGATGTTACATCAGCAGTCACCCATGTGTAGTCCGACCGCCAATCCAAACTCCTCAATATCTGTAAGACATGAGTAGTGTCACGCAAATAAGATTTAGCCTGACATACTAAAGGTTGTAGGTGGTGGTCAATAAACTGAGATAGATTCGACGTGAGTGATGATATACCTGAAATAATTGGTCTGCCGGGTGGGAAACTAATATTTTTGTGTATTTTAGGGATAAAATAAAAAATGGGTGTACGTGAAAAAGGTGAAGCTAAAAACTCTGATTCTTCTTTTGTAATTGCTCCATCCTCTATGCCTTTACTCAGGAGCATTTTGTACTCTATTTCATATCTGCTCAGAGGATTTTTTGCAAGGGGGAGGTAAGTGGTGGTGTCTCCAAGTAATCTCATGGATTCCTGTATATAATACTGGGTATCCATCACCACTATACCTCCCCCTTTATCAGCAGGTTTTATAACAATAGATTTATTGTCTTCCAGTTGTCTCAAAGCCACCTTCTCTTGAGGATCCAAATTGTCTTTTTGAATTTTATAAGATCTGCTATTGTTCTCCAGATCCTTAGTGACTATATCAACAAATGCATTTACCAGGTGACCTTGCGCAAATTTAGGATAAAACGTGGATCGCGACTTAAAAATCTTCTTCGGTTTGGGGGAGCTATGTTCAGACTCATTATGTTGTGAATCCATTTGTTTGATAATTGGATCTTTCAAAAAATATTTTTTTAAAGCTAGTTTACGTGCAAATTTATGTACATCGATGTGGAGATTAAAGCTATTAGGCCCACAAATAGGTGCAAATGTAAGACCTTTGCCTAATACCTTCCGTTCTACACTGGTGAGTTGATGTTTGCTGATGTTGAAAATGTTTTTAGTTAGACAACCATCTTTCAATTTATGTCTATCAACACCTCCCCTGGTTCCTCTGGTGCATTTTTTCTTTTTTTGTAATTTAGAGGAGGCTGGGGCTCTATAAGTGTTTTTACTATCTCTACCTGTGGAAATATATGTTCCCTCTCCTTTCTCCACTCTAAAAAAGAAAAACTTGTTTTTTCTCCTTGTGTAGGTAGTGGAGTAAAGGAGACACTGTCCGGCTCACTTTCTGTTTCAATTTCTGAAAGTACATGATACCTATTTTTGGTCAATGCTACATCTTGTTTGGACGCTAATTGTGCATCATATATCTCTTTAGCCTGTTTCTGTTTTAGGTACTGGTTAGTATCGTGCTGAGGTATTACCCTCTGGGGTTGTGGAATAGAAATAGGAATTGGCAAAAGAGGTAAATGATGAGGTTTTTTAGACCTATAGTTCTCTTTCGTTTTGTGTTTATCAGTAGGGACCAAGTGGCTATTGTCTGGCCTGCTTCGTTTAGTTCCCAAATACTGGTTGTTATTTTTTGGGGCTGGATCTACATTTTGAACCTGTTCCATTTTGCTCTTTTTATTCCAGGTTCTCTGGCGACCAGTATCATAGTCGGTTTTGTCCCTAAAAAATTTACTCTGTTTTGTACCTACTATTTCTAATTCTATTTGATCCAACCTCTTTTTTACTATTGGTTCAAGCTCTTGCAATTCTTTATTATTTAAAAAAGGGTCTAGTTGAATTTTTAAATCTCCAATTTCCTCATCTAATTGTACTAATGTTTTTTTCCGTTGATGTATTAACAACTTCATTAATGCAAAAGAACAATTGTCCAGAATATCATTCCATTCATGCATAAATGGTATATTTTGGGTGTCCACAGTTGGGACTTTTTGGACTCTAAGTCCTCTTGGGATCCGGTGGTTCTCCAAGTATTTACTAAGAGTAGTAACTTCCCACCACTGTTTGCTCTCTGCAATCAGAGATTTTTCCAACTGGACCATAATGGGATGGAAATCAGCCACCTTGGGTTCTACTCTAGGTACTGAGTGGGGATCTTGAAATATAAGGTCCACGTCTATATTTCTACGTGTTCTAGAAAAAAATAAAGTGCTCATGGTAATAAAGTGCTTAAAGCTGCTACACCTACGCTGGAAAACAAAACTAAACAAAAAAAATTGGTGTAAGTAGCGCTAAAAATCAAGTGCAGTGACTATTATAGAAATGTAATGTGACAGTGCAAAATATTAATATTAATATTATAAAGTGATAAACATAGGCTGCCAGGTGACACCAACTCCAGGACACAGTTGGAAAAACAAAACAAATATAAACAATACAGACCGGCGCCAATTAATCCAAGGTGAAATTATGTCCAGCAATGAAATAGTCCCTGGATTGTAGATAGCTGCAGGAGTATCCTCACAGCTTCACTTCAATTAGTAGAACTCCGTGGACATAATGCATGGATGAAAAAACAAAAAGAACAGATCATTGTGCAGTATATTAACTCTAAAAATACAAGACTAACAAGACAAGACAAACAACACATATAACAAGCAAGGCTGACTATTCCTAAAAAATGTATTTATTTAATCACAGTATAATAAAAGAGGTAGCCAACGTGGGATCCGGTGGGTAAAACCGGAATCCTACTTACAGGACTGCCAAAGTACATAAGCAGGGGTGCAGGGGTGTGCGGTGACCGGCCAGCTCCGTCGGTTCTTCAGACCTCCAGGACTCTCCTCCGCTCCGTGTCCGGAAGCGCGTCACACCGCGCGACTTGTCGGCCCTCGTGGAGCTCCTGGAGATGTCTGTTAGGCTGGATCCGGAAATACGCCAACAGGGGGCGGGTGGAATCGCCAAAAATCCTCTATCTGCTCCAACCGGCTCACGCAGTGCTTGTCAGTCCACAGCTACTCTCAAATGACAAATCGGCCCAACGCGTTTCGTGCGCATGCGCACTTCTTCAGGGGTTTTGGATACTGGACATAGAATACTTAAATACTGACACAACAGTTTCTATTGGATGTTAAAACCTAGTCCATAATTGGTCAAAGTTTCTGTCAGTCATGTCCTTTGAAAACAGACAGCCTCACTAATACAAACAAAACTAACAATGACAACAAACCTAATATATACTAATACTGCAGTAGAAGATGTTAACTACTTGAATAAGCACAAATTAAAAACTAGACACAACATATCAATCTAACAAATATTTGCACATTAAAAAATAAAAATAAATATATAAATATAAGATTTAAAGATTTAAAGCTAGAAAGTATTCAGAAAAACTGCTTTCAGAAGCATCCCGACAGGTAGATCGGATAGATAGAAATAGTCTTCTAGAATATAAAAAATCAGCAAGAGAGAGTGAATTTAATGGTGGTTTGGCCTTTGTAACACAATATAATGAGATGGCCCCTAAGATCAGGCAAATTATAAATAAGCATTGGCCTATTCTTCTGTGTGATAACACGTTAGCACAGTGTCTTCCAGTTAAACCCAAAATCATTTTCACCAAAGCATCGAATTTAAAATCAAGGTTGGCACCTAGTTGCCCCCTGGATCATGGTGCTTCTATATCAGCGAATGCGATAAAAGGTTTTTTTAAATGTACCAGGTGTACCGCTTGTTCTTATAGTGATAATGCTACAACATTTAGATCCAATGTGACTTTAAAAATGTATAACATCAAGTCTCAAATTAATTGTCACACTTCATTCGTGATCTATCTACTCGAGTGCCCCTGCGGCCTCCAATATGTAGGCCGAACAGGGAGGTGCTATCAGAGAAGAGTATATGAGCACATATATAATATAAAGAGAGGTCTCATTACACATAGTGTTTCACATCATTTTTTAATTCATCACAATAAAAATCCGGTTGGGCTCAAGTGCAAGGCCATTGAAAAGGTGCAGGTCAGTTGGAGGGGGGGTGATAAGCTCAATCAGATCAGTAGACGGGAGTCATACTGGATCTATGAGCTGAAAACCCTCTCTCCGAATGGCTTAAACATTGATTTTGACCTTGGAGCATTTTTAAAATGAAATTTAATTGTTCTTATATTAGAATTAAATTATTTATTTATATTTTTAATCTTATATTTATATATTTATTTTTATTTTTTAATGTGCAAATATTTGTTAGATTGATATGTTGTGTCTAGTTTTTAATTTGTGCTTATTCAAGTAGTTAACATCTTCTACTGCAGTATTAGTATATATTAGGTTTGTTGTCATTGTTAGTTTTTGTTTGTATTAGTGATGCTGTCTGTTTTCAAAGGACATGACTGACAGAAACTTTGACCAATTATTGCTAGGTTTTAACATCCAATAGAAACTGTTGTGTCAGTATTTAAGTATTCTATGTCCAGTTCCAAAACCCCTAAGAAGTGCGCATGCGCACGAAACGCGTTGGGCCGATTTGTCATTTGAGAGTAGCTGTGGACTGACAAGCACTGCGTGAGCCGGTTGGAGCAGATAGAGGATTTTTGGCGATTCCACCCGCCCCTCTTTGGCGTATTTCCGATCCAGCCTAACAGACATCTCCAGGAGCTCCACGAGGGCCGACACTCGCGGTGTGACGCGCTTCCGGCCACGGAGCGGGGAGAGTCCTGGAGGTCTGAAGAACCGACGGAGCTGGCCGGTCACCGCACACCCCTGCACCCCTGCTTATGTACTTTGGCAGTCCTGTAAGTAGATTCCGGTTTTACCCACCGATCCACGTTGGCTACCTCTTTTATTTACTGTGATTAAATAAATACTTTTTTTAGGAATAGTCAGCCTTGCTTGTTATATGTGTTGTTTGTCTTGTCTTGTTAGTCTTGTATTTTTAGAGTTAATATACTGCACAATGATCTGTTCTTTTTGTTTTTTCATCCATGCATTATGTCCACGGAGTTCTACTAATTGAAGTGAAGCTGTGAGGATACTCCTGCAGCTATCTACAATCCAGGGACTATTTCATTGCTGGACATAATTTCACCTTGGACTAATTGGCGCCGGTCTGTATTGTTTATATTAACTACTAGAATGGTGTTCATGCTATTCGACCTAGGTAATTCGACAATAAAGTCCATGGATATGTGGGACCAGGGGCGCTCCAGGATGGGTAAAGGTATAAGAAGACCATAGGGTCTCTGACGAGTTATTTTATTGCATGCACATACCGGGCAGGCCCGTGTAAATTCAAGGATGGTCTTCGCCATATTGGGCCACCAGAACATGCGACGGATGAGCTCCAATGTTTTTTTGAATCCCGGATGTCCTGCCGAACGGGAAGCGTGCCCCCAATCCAGAATCTCAGGAGTAAACTTGGGCTCTACGTACAAGGTGTCCTTTGGTACCTTGAGATCTCCAGGAAGGTGTTTTTGAGACTTGATGATTTTTTCAAGATTCTTGAATTCAGCGACCGCAAGGATCTTTTGCTTGGGAAGGAAGGACTCGGTAGTTTTCTCTGGTCTCTCTTCAGAAGAATACTGTCTATAGAGGGCATCCGCCTTCACGTTCTTGGTGCCGGGAATGTAGGACAAAATAAAATGAAACCTGGAGAAAAATAACGACCAGCAGGCTTGGCGGGAGCCTAAGCGGCGGCCACTCTCGATGTACAAAAGATTTTTATGGTCCGTGAGAATCGTTAACCGCCCTTTTAACCCCTCCAGAAGATGCCTCCATTCCTGAAGGACCAACTTGACAGCCAAAAGTTCCCTATTGCCCACGTCATAGTTCCTCTCAGCTGGAGAAAACTTCTTAAAGTAAAAACCGCAAGGGTGGAGTTTATCCTGGGGAGAGAAACTCTGGGATAGGACTAACCCGGCCCCGCAGTCCGAAGCGTCTACCTCCGGGGTAAATGGAAAATTGGTGTCCGGGTGTCAGAGGATGGGAGCCGAAACAAATGCTAGTTTCAATGTTTTGAAAGCCGTGACTGCCTCAGGTGACCAAGACGAAGGATCAGCTCCTTTTCGGGTCAGTGCCGTGATCAGAGCGATGATGGAGGAAAAATTGCGAATAAATTTCCGGTAATAATTGGAAAACCCTAGAAAACGCTGAATAGACTTGAGGGAATCAGGTTGCGGCCAATCCACTACGGATTTAAGTTTCTCTGGGTCCATGGCAAATCCCGTGTTGGAAATAATATACCCAAGAAAGGAGGTGGAAGACTGGTGAAAAAGACATTTTTCTCATCTTGGCATACAAGCTGTTCTCATGGAGGCGGGAGAGCACAAACTTCGTATGGAGGATATGATCCTGTAGATTTTTAGAAAAAATAAGAATGTCGTCGAGATAAACAATTACAAAACGGTTAAGGACATCCCGAAAAATGTCATTGATATAGTCCTGAAAGACCGCTGGAGCGTTGCATAAGCCGAAGGGCATCACAAGATATTAGTAGTGGCCGCTACGGGTGTTGAAGCCGGTCTTCCATTCGTCACCCTCCCAAATGCAAATGAGATTATATGCCCCGCGAAGGTCTATCTTAGAAAACAGGTTAGCACCTTGAAGTCTGTCGAAGACTTCAGAGATGAGTGGGAGTGGGTAACGGTTCTTCACCGTAATGCGGTTCACACCCCGATTGTCTATACAGGGTCTGAGAGTACCGTCTTTCTTCTTAACGAAAAAGAATCCAGCCCCCGCTGGCGAATTGGAATGCCGTATAAAGCCCCGCTTCAAGTTCTCGCGAATATATTCTTCCATGGCTTCCGTCTCAGGCAGAGAGAGGGGGTAGGATTTGGATTTGGGCAATGTGTATCCAGGTACCAAGTCTATCGGACAATGAGGGGGTAAGAGCTCGAATTGAGTCTCACTGAAGACATCCAAAAAATCTGCGTACGGGGTGGGTAAATATCCCTTAGGGTTGGATGTGTTAGCCAGCAGTTGAGGTACAGCTGGAGGGGAAGACTCCTCTGACCTTGATCTCCAGACAATAGAATCTTGAGATGTCCAATTGATGTGCGGGTTGTGCTTCTGCAACCAAGGTAAGCCAAGGGTGACCTGTGTTCCAGCAGCATGGATTACATCAAAGGCCAGGGTCTCCTTGTGAGAATGAGAAGAAAGGGTGAGGGGGCAAGTCTCCAAGGAGATGTATGCCGGGGTGAGCGGACGGCCGTCGATCCCTACCAAGGCAACGGGAGATTTCTTCCTAATGAGTGGAATCTGGTTCTGTTCAGAGAAGGTCTGGTCCATGAAATTTCGTCCCGCGCCGGAATCGATAAATGCCGCTTTGGGGGTGCGGAAGGTAGGACCAGAGAGGGAGACGGGAATGGTCAACTTTTTGGGAAGTTCCTTCCTGGAAAGGGGACAAGGAGATATAGCACCCAGGGAGAGCCCTTTCATACTCACTGGGCTTGGTCATTTCCCGGACACAGTGGACATTCGCGTACTAGATGCGCGGAAGATCCGCAGTAGTAGCATAACCCACCGGCTTGGTGAAATTGTCGTATCGGTGCCCAAGGACGCTGGACTCCGAGTTGCATTGGCTCCGGAGCCTCCAGAGCGTGCAGCGGGGAGACGGCAGATCCCGTGGTTGAAGAGAACCTGGGAAAAGGGGCACGGAAAGGCACAAATCATGGTTGTTGGCACTCAGCGCATCGTACCTGAAGCCTTCGATCCACTCGAATGGCCTGGGAGATGAGTTCCTCCAGAAGTCCTGGCCTGGGTTGTGAGGCGAGTTCGTCCTTCACAGAATCCGTTAAGCCTCGCCAGAAGACTGAGACTAAAGCCTCCTGGTCCCATCGTGTCTCGGCTGCTATGGTCCTGAACTCCAAGGCGTACTGGGCCATGGATCAACGTCCCTGTGAAAGCTGAAGCAAAGAGTCAGGGGCAGTTTCTTGGCATGCGGGGGTATCGAAGACCTGTCGAAAGTTTCGTCTTAAGGCAGCGTAATCTCGGGTGATTTCGGACGTAGTTCCCAAATCGGGGAGGCCCATGCCACCGCATTTCCCGTGATTAGGCTGTAAGCATATGCCACCTTCTTATGACCAGTGGAATACTTCTGCGGGGCCATCTCAAACTGGATCTCGCATTGATTGAGAAATCCACGACAGGCGTGTGGGACCCCCGTGTACGGCTTAGGTGCCGGAATCTTCGGCCCTGGGGTCGCGGCGAAAACCGGTTCTACCTGCGCCGGCAGTGCGGCCACAGGTGGTGCCTGAAATGAAAGGTCCTGTACATGTTGAGTGAGGAAAGCAATCTGATCAGTGAAGGCCTGGATTTGTTGATACATGGCCGTCGTCATAGAGGCCAGATCAGTCTGGTCTGCGTCTTGTGGGCTCGACATAATGTTTGACGGTGCTGCCCGCAGACCAGACCCGTCCCTTATACTGAGGTGGGAACGTATATGTGCACGCACCCGCAGCAGAAGGTTCGTGTCCGGAGTGTGGTGTTTTGGCGTTGCCAGGCCAGGTGGGAATAGCTGTAGCAATACATGCCGGTACCGGTAAAAGAAGAGACGTCGTTGCCGCTAACCAAGATCAGGGAGAGGAGAGATCCGGAAGGTCGGGGTCCAAGCTGAGATTGGGGGACGTGAAAAGCAACGAGGTTAAGAGGGAGCCGGGGGTCGAGTGCCAGAGAGTGTAGTCCGCCAAGCCGAGTCGAAACCTGAATAAGCAAAGACAAAAGAGAGCCAGAATAGACATCCACAAAGAGATACTATGTCGAGCAATGTGACAGAGGTAAGACAGGTCCTATATACTGCGGCTGACCAATAGGAATCGGAGGCAGGCCTGGAGGAGCATGAGGAGCTGTCCTGGATTGGTTCCTATGGTAGGCAGCCAAGTGGGAAGCTTTGGGGTTAAGTTGTAGCCAGCGCATGGGCAGAGGGCGTGGCTTCACTACAAGAGCAGTGAATAAATTATCTTGGTCCGGCGCGTGCTCCGTAACAAGGGGGCGCGCGCGCAGAGGCAATGGCAGCCGCCTGAGCACCAGCTGCCCGTGGAGCAGCGGCCACCCACCAGGGACGACGGGAAAGCTCCTCAACCATGGGGGCCAGTCGGGAGCGGCGAGGAAGGAGCCCCACAGTAGCGGGAGCAAAAAGAGGCGAGGGGAGGTCACGTTGCGACTGCCGTGACCCCTGAATCCTCAAACAATTGTTGTCTGTATCTTATCAGTCCAATTGGTTCCTGAATCACTGGCCAAAATGTCCCTGTGTTTGTCATCAATTTCCTTCTTTATCTTTACGATTTCCTTACTGGTTTGTTCAATAACCAGTATGGTCAGGTCAAAGAATGGCAATCCACTTCTTACAAAATTCAGGCTCGTTACGTCCAATGGTTGGCTGGTTTTTAATTCTAAAGCTATGCGGCAACAATTTTTCTTTACTGTATGGTAAGGGGAAAGCATAACCTCATGAAGGAAAAAATCTACTTCACGCTTCTTCAACTTGATAAGGTCGTTGTATATATCAACCGGCTTATCTGGCCCCAGAACTGATTCAAGTGTTTCAGTGTATCTAATATTAGCAATATCAGCATCACTATATCTAGCAGAGTCTGGCAGTGTAGAAAAAATTCCTGCAAAGTCTGCAAATTCCTTCATAGAAAAAGGATCTCATAAATCAGTATAATAATAGATGAGGGGCTACCACTTTCCAAATGACTCCAAAAGCCCAACCAAGGCAGATGGAACAGTATAAATAAAGCCAGGTGCAAAACTAATAAAGATCAATAGTCAGTAGTGTAACAGTGTTGCACACACAGCCTCCTCAATAATCCTGATGCTTGTCACATGTGACATCACAGATGCCTTAACTAGGGTAGGGCAAATTGACAGAGAGACACTCCTAAAGCCGCACACGTATGATCCAAAGTCGAACCGATGTAACATCATCAGCATCTATACCACCGCCTCGGGCGGCATTAAATGGAGCATCAATAATCACTGCCACATTTTGTCCAATGACAGCAGGATTGGTAACATTTGTGAAGAACCACCTCTACTATGTTACAGACGTGGCCGCAATTTAGGGGATCTATTAATTGAAACGGACCCAGTTGGTAAATATATGCCCACTAAAAATTGGCTTACTAGGAAACCCAGCTCTTACCGCTGCCAATTTATGCAGACTGGGCCCAGCTTTCCACACCCACAGAGTTGGGTTCAAATAAAAATCAAGAACTTTTTAAATTTCGAGTCTTGCTATGTCCTGTACATGATGACTTGCCCATGTGGCCTTTGTTACATTGGGAAGACCACTAGAATATTAAAGGAATGGATTGCTATACACCGGTCCGCAATCAGAAAAGCGTTGCAGAGTCCTGTTGGTGATACTGAGCTCAAATATCTCCTGGTAGTCAGACATTTTAAACATCTCAAGCATTCCTTGGCTACAATGTGATGTATGCCCATCTTGCAGGTTCAGCCCCCATCACGTGGGGGAGACAGACATAAGTTGTTTTTACAGCAAGATGCATTTTTTGCACATGCGCACAGCACTGATGAGCCTTGCATATGCATTGACACTACGAATTGAGAAGAAACACAGGGGATAAAGAAAGAGCTGGCTGGCCAGCAAAAAGAAGGGAATAAAAGTTCTGGAAAAAAGCAAAGTTCTTCACATAGGTATATATCAGAAGGCTTTTAATACTCTCACACATGTAATATGTGGGGGTTGTGCTACCTCTGGTGTAGCATTGGAGTAGTGGCGTGTCGGGACTAATCAGATCACTATTCAGCACTGACTGCCCCGCACACACATACTGTACACAAAGGTACTTACTTATACTCAAAATAATCAATTGACTATAGTTATGGAGAGGTCAGATAGTACTTTACTCAAAGGATTAGAGGTTGAAGCAAAAACAAAAGCATTTGTTACAAAATATACAAAATATAACATTACAGAATACTGGAACTCCTAAAAATAATTTGGTTAATACAGTGTAATCCTATGTGAGCTCTACCATCTGTGTATTACCTTTCTGATTTTTATTTTTTACACTTATATATAAAATTAGATTGATATATAAAATTATATATATAAGATATAGAGGGTCTGGAAAACTTTCTAAAGCTTCTAGAGGCTTGCATTGTCCGTATTCAGCCTAATATTGGGCCAGGTGGCAGTAAGTAAGTATCGGTGCAGTCCCACTTCGCTGGGTCATTGTTGTTCTGACGAGACTCCTGGCTAATGTGTCCCAGTCACAGCATTCTCCAGTCTTCTGCTGTTCCTTCGGCCAAGTTCAGGGTGGCTGCTATGCGATGTGCACGTGCTTGCGTGCACGCGCACGTCCGTCGCAATTTCAGGTTGTTCGGTGGGAGTGTTCAAACTGAAAACTCCACCGGCGGCAAAGTGCAGCGTTGACGCTGCTACATTTTGCCCCTACAACCAAAAATGATATTTGGGGCTGCAGTCGCGTCACGTGAGCTGGCTCAGCGAACCAGCTCCGTGACACGTTCACCCAGTCCCCCACCATGCCCCCAAACACCGCGCCCCAACTCCTGTAGCCAAGTTACAGATCATTGGGCTGCAAGAGCACGCGGCAGAGGCGCGCACGGACGCTCGCGTCCAAAGCAGCCACCCTGACTCAGCCTTCTTCACAATAAACAGAAGAGACTAAGCGATGACTAAGGCCTGGATATAACAGCCTCTCAGGACGCCATGAGCTTAAAACAGTCACAGCCTGTTTTCTGCATTCTCTATTCAGTAATCTGGTTATCTGGTTGTGTACCACTCTGTGACCTGCAGTCTTTATTACTTGTATGTCTCTATTGTCATGCATGCCTAAAATAGATAACTCGTGTGCAGATGCAGTCAATGGGTATTTGTTTGTAAATAGTTTCTCACTTTCGCCCCTTTGCATGCTATCTCTCTCACTCTATTTTACTATGTCTCTGTCTCCTGCTATATCTATACATGTAAACCTATCTATACACTTCTAACAGTTTGTATATATGTTACTATCTGTCTATATACATACAGTATATGGTATTATCTATCCTCTACAGCAGGGGTGGGGAACCTTTTTTCTGCCAAGGGCCATTTTGATATTTATAAAATCATTCGAGGGCCATCCAAAATTATCAACTTAAAAATTAGCCTGCTATATTTCGTCAAACATTTAATTAACTCACCCCTAATGTGATGGCTGGAACTGCTTCTCTTTGGGTGACTGACTGACTCTTGGGTGGTGGGTGACTATGACTGACAGTGGGTTGTTGTCTGTGCGCACGCACATGCACACGCACAGACACACACACACACACACACACACACACATAAATCGGGTAGGGGGGAGGGAAATCAGACTCTCAGACCCACTCTCTCTCTCAGACTCACACTCTCTCAGACTCTCAGACTCACACTCTCTCTCAGACTCACTCTCTCTCTCAGACTCACTCTCTCTCTCAGACTCACTCTCTCTCTCAGACTCACACAGTCTCTCAGACTCACACACTCTCTCAGACTCACACAGTCTCTCAGACTCACACACTCTCTCAGACTCACACAGTCTCTCAGACTCACACACTCTCAGACTCACACTCTCTCTCAGACTCTCAGACTCACACTCTCTCTCAGACTCACTCTCTCTCTCAGACTCACTCTCTCTCAGACTCACACACTCTCTCAGACTCACACTCTCTCAGACTCACACACTCTCGCAGACTCACACACTCTCTCAGACTCACACACTCTCTCAGACTCACACACTCTCTCAGACTCACACACTCTCTCAGACTCACACACTCTCTCTCTGACTCCTTCTCGATCCACTCTCCTTCCCCTCTCAGACTCACCCTCTCTCAGATCCTCTCAGACTCACACTCTCTCTGCAGCCTCCACTACTCTCTCTCTCTCTCAGACTCACACCTCGTCTCTCAGACTCACACTCTCTCTCAGACTCACACTCTCAGATCTCAGACTTCACACACCCTCTCTCTCAGACTCACACATCTCTCCTCAGACCACACTCTCTCTCAGACCTCACCCTCTCTCTCGACCACACTCTCTCTCAGACTCACACTCTCTCTCTCAACTCACTCCACTCTCTCTCTCAGACTCACACTCCTCTCTCTCAGACTCACACTCTCTCTCTCAGACTCACACTCTCTCTCTCAGACTCACACCTCCTCTCTCAGACTCACACTCTCTTCTCGATACACCCACTCTCTCTCTCAGACTCAACTCTCTCTCTCAGACTCTCACCCACTCTCTCTCTCACTCTCAGACCCACTCTCTCTCAGTACTCCCAGCCACCTCTCCAGACTCTCAACCCACTCTCTCTCTCAGACTCTCAGACCCCTCTCTCCTCAGACTCTCAGACCCACTCTCTCTCTCATCATCAGACTCTCAGAGACCCACTCTCTCTCTCAGACTCTCAACCACATCTCTCTCTCTCAAGACTCTCAACCCACTCCTCTCTCAGACTCTCAGACCCACTCTCTCTCCTCAGACTCTCAGACCCACTCTCTCTCTCTCCTCAGACTCCTCAGACTCACTCTCTCTCTCTCTCTCTCTCTCAGACTCACTCTCTCTCTCCTCTCAGACTCACTCTCTCTCTCCGACTCTCTCTCTCAGACTTCACTCCTCTCTCCTCTCTCTCAGACTCACTCTCTCTCTCTCAGATCACTCTCTCTCTCTCCTCAGACCTCACTCTCTCTCTCAGACTCCACTCTCTCTCTCTCAGACTCACTCTCTCTCTCTCAGACTCACTCTCCTCTCTCTCTAGACTCACTCTCTCTCTACTCACTCTCTCTCTGACTCACTCTCTCTTCTTCGTCATCTCTCTCTCTGACTCACTCTCTCTCTGACTCACTCTCTCTCTGACTCACTCTCTCTCTGACTCACTCTCTCTCTGACTCACCCTCTCTCTGACTCACCCTCTCTCTGACTCACCCTCTCTCTGACTCACCCTCTCTGACTCCCCCTCTCGAACTCTCATCTCCTCCTCAGACTCAGACCCCTCTCTCAGACTCCAGATCCACTCTCTCAGACTCTCAGACCCACTCTCTCAGACTCTCAGACCCACTCTCTCTCTAGACTCTCAGACCCACTCTCTCACTCTCAGACCCACTCTCTCAGACTCTCTACCCACTCTCTCAGACTCTCAGACCCACTCTCTCTCTCTCAGACTCTCAGACCCACTCTCTCTCTCCTCAACTCTCAGACCACTCCTCTCCTCAGACCTCTCAACCCACTCTCTCTCTCTCTCCAGACTCTCAGACCCCACTCTCAGACTCTCAGACCCACATCTCTCTTTCAGACCCACTCTCTCTTTCAGACTCACTCTCTCTCTCAGACTCACTCTCTCTCTCAGACTCACTCTCTCTCAGACTCTCTCTCACTCACTCTCTCTCTCACTCACTCTCTCTCTCACTCACTCTCTCACTCACTCACCCTCTCTCTGACTCACCCTCTCTCTGACTCACCCTCTCTCTGACTCACCCTCTCTTGACTCACCCTCTCTCTGACTCACCCTCTCTCTGACTCACCCTCTCTCAGACTCACTCTCTCTCTCAGACACACCCTCTCTCTCTCTCAGACACACACTCTCTCTCTCAGACACACACTCTCTCTCAGACACACTCTCTCTCTCGACCACACTCTCTCTCTCAGACACACACTCTCTCTCTCTCAGACAACACTCTCTTTAGACACACATCTCTCTCTCTAACACACTTCTCTCTGTCTCAGACACACTCTCTCTCTCTCAGACACACTCTCTCTCTCTCAGACACACTCTCTCTCCTCTCTCTCTCAGACACACTCTCTCTCCTCAGACACACTCTCTCTCTCTCAACACACTCTCTCTCTCTCAACACACTCTCTCCTCCAGACACACTCCTCTCTCAGACACACTCCTCTCAGACCCGCTTCTCTAGACACTCTCACAACTCTCTCTCTCTCTCAGACACACTCTCTCTCAGACACACATACTCACTCTCTCTCAGACACACACTCTCAGACACACACACACACACACACACACACACACACACACACACACACACACACACACACACCACACACACACACACACACCACTACTCCTCAGTGGCAGTACACACACACACACACTCTCTCTCTCTCTCAGACACACACAGGGGAGGGAAATTGATTGGGGGGGGGGGATCGGAGGGTGCCTCCGCAACTGCTGCTCGTGTGGGAGAAAGGAAGACTGTGTAAGTGCGCAAGGGGGGGGAATCTGAGCAGGGGGCATCGAGGCAGGTGCTCTCCTCCGCAACTGCTACCCGGGTCGGATTCCTTGGGAGGGGGAGGTCGGGAGTGCCACGGGTGGGGGGGGCGGAGCAGGGGGAGGATCGGAGCAGGTACCCTCCACAAATGCTGCCCGGTGTGGGGAGGAGGAGGAGAGGCGGTAGTGAGGTGTCTCTTCCACCGCAGACTCGTTCTTCTATCCCCCAAGCCTCTTATACCCCCTTCCCCCCATCCCCCACTCCTCTTATACCCTCTCCCCCCGGAGCGCTGCTTACCCGCGCCGCCCTGGTGATACTCAGGTCCTTAATCACCTCAGGTGGCTGCTGCCACACACAGACAGTGACACACAAACAGTGACCGTGACACAGACAGTGACGCACACACAGACAGTGACAGTGATATACACACACACAGAGAGAGAGACAGTGAGACACACAGAGACCGTGAGACACACAGAAACCGTGAGACACACAGAAACCGTGAGACACACAGAGACCGTGAGACACACACACAGAGACAGTGACACACACACACACACACACACACACA